>JAURVB010011920.1:0-13221 GCA_033002965.1 Piper betle | reverse complement strand
TTGAGTGTCGACTTTAACCATATTTTTAGATGTAAAATGACGTCAGCTATGTTTTATCGGATCCCTCTGATGCGAGCCATTTAGCGAGTTTTTCATAAGCTTAATAAACTTGAAGGATGACATCCCTTGATGGTTTTCGAAAGAAAAGCTCTAGAAACTTATTATATAAGTCCTTACCTAAGCGTATCATATAAGTACTGCGGTTTTGCGAATATCACAAACAAGAGAGTAAGTAGTATGAGTTTTAAGAACTACATTAGTACTCCTTTACACCTACAAGTAGTGTAATGTATAAGGGTACTATGAATGCAACACATTTCCTAAAATTATGGTACTAACCTAACTCTTCGAAGACATGTGAGTATTGTGGTGGGTGACATATAGAGGATGTCAGGGTGTAAGTATATATATATATATATATACATAAAGTATGATAGCCGTGGAGTATGCTCTAGGAAATTTTACCATATTTCGCTTTATTGGCCTAAGCCTATTGCCCAGTGATCGTATTCTAGAAGTTTTATAATTTTTAGTGGGTGTTAAGATATCCATTGATGGGGAAATTATAACGTAAGTGCACATGCCAAATCAAGCAATAAAAGTGATAAGAAAATATCATCCCACGAGGAATTATTACTAGAAATTTTCAATTACCAAAACTAATTTAATTAATTGTACTTAAATAGAAATGAATTCAAAGAGTGATTAAATTATAGATTAAGGCTAAACTAATCTAAAATGCAATATTTAAATCAAATATTAACTTCAAGATGACAAACCTAGGATTTTCAATTTCACCTAGTGCTCTATATGATTAAAATTATAACTTCTACCTATGAATTGAACATTTGAATCATTAACCACGAGAATTAATTATTTATGACATCTGCTCGATTCACCATAAACTTATCACTCGCACCTAACTCCTATATCTCTATGAAATTATTTATGCAAAATGATACTTTAAACTTTTGCCCTTAACAGTTACCCAAGACATATGAGTATATCTCTATCTCATATGTGAATCACCTAAAATAGATGAACAAAGGCTATTTTATTCAATGACAAATTTAATCTTTCTATCTCTAGACAAGATTAAATCTCTAGATCTAACAATAGGTGGCCAGTCTAATGATAGCATTAAGAACAAAATAAAATAGATGATCCAACATCACAATCAAATAGATAAAAATTAATAATCTTTATTAATCCATGCACTAGGTGTCATTGAAAATCCTAGAAAAGAATTTACTCCATAAAATATTCTATTAAACTCAAGAAATTCATATGTGATAAGAAATACATCATTTAATTACAAAGAAAAGTAAATCAAAATAAAGAAAAACTCTTTTGGAGAAAGCGTTTTCTTCTTCTGATCCAACTTCTTCGTCATTCCTTCTCGTCTTTCGTGCCATCTCTTCACCGTCGAGTGTTGTTCTCTTCTTTTTAAAACCCTAATCAAGTTTATAAAGGATCCACCCAAATATTACAAGTAAGGTCCACTAAGATCTCCAAAAATATTAGGAAAATCAGTTCTCCCTCCACTAGCGCTCGAATGCTCAAAATCCGAGCGCTCGAGCACTCAGCTCTCAGCCATAACACTTTCTTAACAGAAAGGCCAGCACTCGAGCACTCTATTCCCAGCGCTCGAGCACTCGCTACAGTTTCCAGGTCATACTTTTTGGCCCGATTTCACCCCGAATTGATTCTTGATCGTCTTCTAATTCTCATACCCTGCTAAAACAACATTAATTAGCACTTTTTACATTAAAAGCACAATAATTTCCCGCATTATTAATAATATATAATAAACTTTTAAATTAATAAAATTGAAATAAAAATCACTCGTAACATGACAAAAACTCTAGATAAAATGCAAAGAATAATAACTCTTTTAGAGAGTTATCACCCATCTGCCAGTATTGTTTGTCAGTAGTTATTTTTGAACTGATAATCAAATTACCTATAGATTTCTTATATCTATGTAGGTGGGTGTGAATGTCAATGGCCAGCGTAGGTGGACGAATTGAGCTGCTCATTGGAGGAGGATGGTACCGTGTGTAGGACTTGTCGTGTATCTGGTTTATGTATTTGGGGAAATTGTTATGCATTTGAGATTTTTGTATTATTGGGAACTATGGAGCATCGTGTTGTATTGTGATTCGGGTTGGTACCTAAACCTTGTTATGATGCATGAGGATGTGTTCTGTGTGATTCGTGTATTACTATTATTTTTATTATTGTCATGTAGTGTATTAACTTTGAGGCACTTTAATGATCATCTGCAGGGTATGTAAGCCTTAAAGTTTTGGAACATGACGATGAGCATCCCAGGTACACTAAACTTATTTGTTGCAGCTGTGTATGCGTGATAAGGTAACGTGGACTAGAGCAATACCCGGTTCACACTGCTTGAAGGGTCCACATGAAGACCAAGTGCTCAGGTATGATGCCCTGACACTTCTTGATGCCATTGTGTTGTGTATTTAATTTTCGTCCATAGGTATGTGAAACAAGTAACCCCCTGTGTTATGTGAGTTAAGTTCACCATCATCATAAGAATAAATATACCTAACTTCAAGGTTGTAACTAAGTATAAGAGTCAAATTATGCATCTGTTTTTTTCATACTCAACCTCTTAATTACATTAGGGGTGTTCCTCTTATATAATTCAGAGTGATCATATTTGTATTTTTAAAGTCACCCTCTTTGTTGCCAAAGAAGTGCTCTCTCTCCTGTAACTCGTAGTGCTTATATTAGTAACTTTAAATTTAAAAGTATCTCCATGGTAGTATGATCAACATGCATCTGATAAGGTTATCATTTTAAGCTTCTTTGAAAGTTGAGATTTGCTTACCTAAAATTTGTATGATAGTAGTCCAACGAATAACTTGTCAAATTAAAACATTGCAATTTGGCTCGCCCATGGACCGAAAATAGGGTGTTACACGACTCGATACAAATATCCAAACCCAAACCACAAAAAGAGCTATCAATTTTAATATTGAATTTATACCTAATCTGAATTTATTATAATATTAGATAAAATTAAATAATGGTTATTTTTTATTGTGAAATTGTTTTAAAGTTATGCTCTTTCATTTTTTATCCTTATACTTTACATAAGCAATTTAATAGAGATATCTAAATTTTAATTTTTTATACCAAATAATATTAAGCTTGATGAGGAGATAGGTGTTAGAAATCCCACAATTAACGTTATGTTCAATCATCAAGATAATAAACAAAAACCACAAATAACGATTTGGGGACTATGACTCTTATATAAATCTCAAGATTCTCTATACCCAATGTATTGTACATTAATATTACTGTAAAACTTCCCGTATTTTTAATTTGGCCCATTATAATACATTAGGAATAAGTATTGATGGTCTCTACACATTATATATATCTTTATTAACCAATATTTATATGAGCGAATTGAATTAAATACCATTACAAATCACATAAACAAGCTTATTAGTAGGGGAGGGGATTTGCCTTTCAATGTATAATTAAGTTAAAAATTGAGACCATATATGGAGAACAAATCTCACACTAAATCCTGCAGATGCAAGGCAAAGCTTTATTTATTTGAGTCTGAGTCGAAATTGAAATAGAGCTTTGATTGAGTTGAACAGCGAGCCTAAATGGAATTCTAAGACTACTCTAAGAGCTACACTGAGCGTTTTAACTTTAACTATCATCTTACTGTCATTCGTTGAACTGAATCGTTGATAAATAAAGATTTTTCTTGGAAAAAAACATAGTCAATACATGTTGATACACACAACTCTGCACTGACATCATAACAACACCGCAAAACCAATGATTAAACAGTCGAATTGATTTGATGCAGTTGATGGCAAGCATTAATAATTAAATCACTACATGGGTGATCCAGACATCCATCTTGTATACATAGCATAACATTCCGCAGGCTTGTACTCTACCACTGTGTGACCACCTCCCTATAATGTTAAACGTTAACAATATAAACGGAATGTATCATATATAAACCATAAATGTAATAACATATAGAAGTATGCACAAATCTAAGGCTTGAGTACTATAAAATAGATTTAAGAGTATAATAGAATGGAGAACTTTTTGGAGACTCCAAATTGAACGTCCCACAAAGATGGGTACATTTGGCCACTTACTCCAAAATCAAAGGCTGAAGAAAGAAGTGAGTGGCCAGCTGTCTCTTCTTTACCATGGCGTCCATTTTAGAGTCTCCAAAAATCTTTCATACCTTCACTGTTACGAATGTCAAGTTGTTCGAGTATGTCCTGGTGTATCTGAAAGCATGGTTGCACAAGTTGAATATATGAAGGAGATGAACTAGTTGTTTTTTTCTAAAATCAATTTGAGCTAACAAAAAAGTCTTAAGAGATCAGATTTGTAGGTGATCTTACCCTGCTACTTGGTTGTCAACTAACCATGGTCTCCACTCATCAACAATGGAAAAGTTTAATGATCTGATCCAGTCTTGTGTACCAACAAATGGAACAACTAAATCATGATCACCACTGTGCCATTTACAAAAAAAATTACATTCAGAAATCAACTGATTAACATAACAAAGACTGACACCAACAGTTAGGGATTTGGTATAACAAGTACTATTGCAAACTTGTTGTACCACTTATATGATTGGTTTAAATCTTTTTAATTGAAAGAAAATAATTTAATTATCACAATTAAAATTTTAAATGCCTCCAATTAAAGAAATATAAACTAATAAAATAAGTGCTACAACGGATTTATTGTAGGACACCAACATGAGGAAGACTATATATATATATATATATTCTCCTCCCATTTTTGGGGCCAAAATACAAATTTAACTCAATTTTAAGTTAGTGATGCGTTGAAGTCCCCATCCCACATGCAAGCATGCATCATTCATTAGGTAGATGATGAAATCTTCGTGGCACATTAAAAATAGGTATAGTATTCTCGTACTCCACACAAAGCATTTATGTTTTATTTCAATCCAACAAAATATGAGGTTATATGAAATTAGTATATAATGCTTGTAAGATCCCTAATTACTTAAGTTTAGTTCAGGTAAGATCCAATATATTTGTAAGGATGTATATATGTTTATTTTCGGTTAACAACTTTTGAAACAATGATTAAGTTGTTATACTTCAAATGATATCAAAGCCAATTAAGAACTATATTAGATGATAGGACTAAAGAATATTTTGATACAAATTACCAAAAAATGAATACCAGTGACATAATTTTTCTACGGTTACAAGTAGAACTGGTTTTAGTCACGCACAAATTTTGCCCTGATAATTTAGTGGCAAATTAGCCTCCAGTTTACTATTGGTAACACCACGATTTTTCCACAGCGCCACCACCGTGGTTAAATATAACCACGGGAAGCCACTGAAAGCTGTTGCAATAACAGATAACATGATAAAATTAAATGGTTTTCAAAATTATTGTCACCGTTTTTTGCCGTGGCCTGCGGTGGCAATTTCGATAAAAAATAATGAAAATTAGGTAGGATAACCGTCTTTTTATTTTTATTTTTAATTTAAAATGGGTGAGTGCACGTGTCCCATTTAATAAGCTGCATGCATGCAGCCACGTGGCCGGCGGCGGGTTGCTGTTTGGGCGGTCATGCGTGACCGCAGCCCTCCACCTCTGCCGCCGTCTGCCACAGACCGTCACTGCCTCCACTGTCCGCCACAGACCGGTGCCGCCTCTCCAACCGCGCACCACCACTGGCTCCTTCGTCTTTGCCACCTGCCACCACTTGACGTCGCCTCACGAACCACATGCCACCTCCGACGTCCCCCTTCCTGTCTGCCACTGACCGCATCACCCACTCTGCCACCTTGCTCCACCCTACCGCTGCCCCTCTGTGCGCGTTCTCCCCGCGTGGCTGCCTTCCCGTGCCACCGCCATCGACACATGTGCCGGGCCATCGGTCTCTCCTCCGGCTGCCCCCTCCCAGCCATCGTTGCAGCTGCTCCACCCCCAGAAGCTTCCCCCACTGCCTGCCAGCACCGTCACTATCCCTCTCCACCTGCCACTGGCTGGCCAGCACTGCCACCTTGCCGGACCACGGCCATCTCGCCAGTGCCGTTGCCGCGCGAGGACAATTTTATTTAAATTTTTTTATATAAAAATTTGTCACGAGTTTTGGCAAGGCTATGCAGTGATTAAAACTAGCCACGATGCACCGGTGGCTAAACTGTATACCCACACGCAACTACCACCGTAGGCACAGATGGTAATTTCTGGTAGCAAACTTTATCTTGCCATGGCAAAAAGTCATGGACATTGGTCAATTTTTCGCTAGTAGGTAAGTAGAGTAATTTTTCAATTTCATAGTTAGTATAGTTAATTAGTCCCACATCAAATATTTGTTAGAGTAAAATGTAATATATTGGTAAGAATTTGCTTATAATCATAAATTTTGGTTAATTACTTTTAAAAAAATAAATAAACCCGTCAGTTCATATTAATTAGGTCAGGCTCTTATAATATTATTCTCTTCAGTACCCCAATATTTAAAAATATGATTTATATTACTCTAAATTATTGACTTAAGTTGAATTGAAATAAATTAATATATTTTGCTAACGTTCATTACTAGTCAATCATAATAAAACTTGTCAATAGAGAGTTAGACTTGAAAATTCATGTGATGAAGTTGATCGAAAAATTTTGAGTAAAGATGGCACAAAAAATTTTAATTTGAAGTAGAAAAAAACTATGAGCTCAAGATGTTAATTTCCATGCGCCAAATTCATGAGCCAAGTACCGGCATGCATGGAGTACTTATTCTTTTGGTCATATTGATAATACCTAAATAATCCGATCAAACCATTTTAAGAAATGCTAAATCGAGCAAACCAACATCTGAGCACTTGATCTCACCTGTACACAAGAGCTCTGTACCCTCTGGAAGTAACATTTTTGTGATACCCAACACTACTAGCAACGTCTTTTATATAACGCATAGCTCGGTCACATCTAAACCATTCCTTTTTTGTTCCCTGCAATATTACAAAATATGTGATAATACAAAAAATGCTTCCTTACAAAAACCAAGAAAAAAATGCCAAGGATATATAAACCAGAAGTTTACCTTTCTTATTTTTAAAGCGTTCTTTACATCTTCATTGTTTGCCCAGAAGTAACTGAGCAAATGTTCATAGCTCTGCATTAACAGATCATAATATGTTAGTTGCTCTATAAAAGTTCTTTCGAGATGCATAGTTATTATATATTTAGTGTCTCCTATGCAATTAAATTCTGATGCCTTTTGATGCCTATATATATATATCCTCAAAGAAATATTTATTTTATCCGTTGTTTGGTCGCCTCTTATGTTAATGTTCTCATGTCCTATTCTCCTAGACTCTTAAATCGCCACACCAATTGAATTTGGCAAATGGACTTCATAGTTAGTCAAAAAACTGGTTCACACTAGTAGAAAACTAGCCTACTGGAACGGCGATAAACTAGCCAACGTCTAGCCATTGTTATACCATGGCTATATTTATTTACTAATAGCCACTTGCATTAAATAATTTAAATATTTTTTATTTTAGCCACCGGCAATTGCCACCTGCTTAGCAGTGGAGAAAGCAATAAAATCTTTTTATTAAAAACAATTGGTGTTAACCATAACTACCCGGTGGCAACATGCATAACGAAAATTTTTTTCTTCTAGCCAGAGGCAAAATTATCCAATTAGGGCTAAAAGAGGGGCCGAAGCCCACCTTTTAGTTTCCTCGCCGCCGACACTACCCCGCCACCGGATTGCCCCATTGCGGATCACACTTATGGTGATCTCAGACGGTGAAACAGCTCTTTTTCCCCCATTCATGCCATTGATCCCGGCAATCAGATTTTGAGCTTCCAATAACCGAAATCATAAGACAGATTTGAACATACCCGGCAACCAAAAGTTGGAAGAGGTTGTGGTGGAAGATGAAGCATTCCAAAATCCTCTTCGAGAGAAACTCCATCTTCCACTAAATGAACAAACTTTGGCACCGCTAAACTAGGGCAGTATTTCTCCAAAATTTGAGCCTCGTTAATATTTGATAACTGCAGCTGCATGGAATAAAATTTGATTAAATAGATGATGAAGATATGTAAGTCGAAAAAAATATGATCTTGATGCAAAGTAGAAAATCACCTTGTTTATCACTTCAAGATCGTCTTTGCATTTTTGATTGCTTGGTTCATAGTACACATCTTCACAATTTTTTTGCCGACTGACAAAAAAAATAGGATAATGTCTCATAAGGTAGAACTTCTACTTCTTTACATTTTGCTTTTTAAAAAATAAATCATACCTCGTGACAATTATGAATACTAGTTAAGATTTTGCGCGATGCGGGATTTATATTACAAATAAATTTTAATTTTTATACATAAATTTTTTATTTAATAATGATAATAATTTAATATCATAAATATAAATTTTGATTGAATTTAAAAATAGACCCAAATGAATAGACCTTCATTTGATTAAAGAGAAATACCTCATACAGCTCATCCGATATAAGTCCCATTCCATGCGCAAAGGGAATTCTAGAATTGAATATCGATTCATGACTCACTATGGCGGCCCCCACTATGTAACCCTGGTCATAAATCCAATATTCAATACTAGTCTAAGCCTAATGGATAAATAGTTTTTACTCTTTAACTCATAAAAAAAACAAGAAATAAACTGCGATAAAATAATTTGAGGTTTCATAGAGTCATAAAGAATGAATATTCTATGTTCAAATATCATCAGATACATATCATTTTTCAGGACAGAAAACTATAGTTCCAAATTTTGAATCACATCTCTCAAGTTTCTTTGGGCCTTGAGCAGCTAGTGAAAATTATCATGTTTATTTTAATGCAAATCACACTATCTGGATTTTTATAAACGGGGATATCTATTATTATATACTAAATGCGAACTCACACACTTTGATGTTCATTTTTTGTGTCCACAAAGAGATTCACCTTTAGCGTTCATTTTATACTTTTTGCTGACTAATTTTTGTGACTTTTTGCGACTATTTTTTTGTGTTTTTGTGACCATTTTTTTTTACTTATTAGTATCTATTTTTGTGGTTAATAGGTGCAATCTTTCTAACAGGTGCAAGTATCTCAATCTAAAATCAATTATTTTTAATGATCATCATCTTTCAAAAACATCTGTTACTTTTAAATTGAATATTATAATAAAATATCTTGTAATAAAATTTTCATATAAAGTTTTCTATCACAACTAATTGCCCTATAATTTTAACTTTCTAACTCCAAAATCGATTATTTTTAATGGTTATCATCTTTTACAAATGAAAGCATGTATTACTTTTATTTTTTGATATTATAATAAAAAAATTTGTGGTGACATCTTCTAAAGCTTTTATATAAAATTTGTTATCACAACTAAATGCCCCCTAAAATTATTAAATAGCATTTAAGTATTGCCTGCACATCGCGCAAGTCACTACTTAATCAACTTCTAAAGAATAGATCTTTCAAATTTGAATTTCGGCCCAAATTTTACTTTGTTGACTGCTGGAAAGCTCATGGGATAGAGAGTTTTCTTCACATAATAGCTAATATTAATGCATAAGGTGTCAATAAATAAAGGTTTAAGGGAGTGCTTTCTGGTTTTTAAGTGCATATATTTCACCATCTCAATTGTGAAAACTTGTATCCCCTATTATAACTCAATTGTCTGCATGACCGTAAAGCTAGGCAAGGGTACTAAAGGTTTGTGGAGGCAAAGCTCTTCGATCAAAATGAAAATTTGTAAGGTGTCTAAGGTGTCAATAGTGAAGTCTTGTGTCACCATATTTCCTCTTCCTTCTCTTATATTTGCTCTTTAATTGTAACCCCTCAATATTTGATTGGCTTGACTTGTTTGCTTGGAGATATTGACTGAGCATAATAATTGATTAAATCATAAGTGCAGCTAGAGTAAAACTGCCAAGCTTTTTGCTGAACTCAATTTCAACTTGAATCAATGACATTGAGGTTACCTTATCTAGCTACTACCACATATCTTGTTCATTCCCATCATAAAGTCTCAATAATTGTGTGGGAAAAAAAAGGTCTTAATTATCTTTGTGGGTGCACTGACTTGATTTCTATTATTTGATTTTAGTAACACCCTTGAGACTTAATTTTTTATATAGGTGGGTTTTTATGTGCCCGCTTACTCCCTTAGTCCCTATTATAGTAATGTCAGGGAGTACTAACATTTTTGATTGGGTTTAGCGTGTGTAAAAGTTGCCTTGAAAAGAAAAAAAGTTTACGTATTATTATGAACAAAAAATTTGATGACTTCAGCTGCTTATAAGCACTGGAAAATTTGTAACACTGGGGAAAAAATTTTCTTGCGAATCAAATAAGAAAAATCATGATAAAAGTAAACTTTTCCCATATTTTCTTTTATTTTATGCTAACCAAATAGACTCTTAAAGGTCCGTTTGGTTAACATAAATAAGAAGTGTATGTAATTTACTTAGTTATAATATACAAAAAGTTAGTTATGATGTAAATTTGAGTTAATTATGATGTAAACTCTCTTCATAAAAAAAATTTCCTTTTTTTGTATATTATATAAAATTTCCTTTTTTGTGTATTTTATAAGAAATTTTATGGAAATGAAATATTCGAAAGGGGACGACTTAATGAAAGTTTTACTTGAATTTCATCATAAAACGGAGCTTACATGAAGATCAATGTTTTTCCTGTAAATTATTATTTCTTTCACAGTATCAAACGGAGCCTACATGAAAAGTTGGGAGTTCTAATATGCACCTCGCATGTACATGGGGACCTTAATAGTCTAATGCACCATATTAAAGTTGGGAGTTCTAAGTTAATTATCTTCTAAGCTCTCTTTCATATTTAAGACGGCTAGCAAAATAGTTTAATAATTACTTTTCAAAATTGAAGGTCCGTTTGGTTTGGTGGACATGAAAAAAGTGTAAATGAAAAAAATAATTTCATAGGAAATAAAAATACAATGAAATAAAATGTCATTAAAATTTTAAAAATTTTAATTACATGTTTGGATATGAGAAAAATAAGATAAAAACAAAATATTTCTTTCACATGTGTTTCTCCTAAAACACCCCAATTTTTTTTAAAAAAATTTCAAAAGAAAGTTTACTTGTAAAATTTTATATAGATTTGTTTTGACTGAAAATAAAATTTTCATTGACTAAATTTATGAACAACCAAAGTACAAAGAAATTTTTTATCTCTAAGTTTTAGATTTCTTTCATATGATTTAAGGACAACCAAATAAACCCTAAGTAAAGTAAAACATTTTTTTACTAAAGTCCCGTGTTTTCAAAATGAATATGACAATACTATTACTAGAAAGTGAGTAATATGGCTAGAAGTAGTGCTTATATTGCCTTTGGAAGAAATAGAAGGACATATAAATTAGGTAAAACTTGAAAAAAATTTGAAATAGAAACTGCTTAAATTGGTATTGAAATTAAACCTGGAGGTTCATATGTGGCAATTCTCCTCTATCCAGTCCTGCAAAATGTTAACATGCATATTAATTAAGAATTCCCTGCTAATTAGTTGGCTTAATCATTCAGGTTAAGTATTGTTTCAACACAATATAATTGACAGAAACTGCAATTGCCAATTAAAGTTCAAATCATGTCAGTCACATATAAAAAAAATATTGACTTGGCCCATTTCAAATTATTGACTCTATTGCAAAAAATTTGCAAAGGGTCACTCAAATGAATGTGTTAAATGGTTGTTTACGCAATAATTTGATCCAAATACAATATGATGGGTCTAAGTTATCTTTTCAAAAATGGTTAACTAAATTAAAGATCCATATAAATATCCCCAATAATATAGACGATCTTACCTCACGAAGCATCAGATGTGAATAATTTTTGGGTTATTATAATCTACCCACTTTAAAAAATTATGCCTTTGAAATTCTTACATGCTGCCCATGACTAACAGTTTAGCCAATGTTTAAATCTGACCCACCATCCAATAAAGTCTCGGTTGGTTCTAATACTAATAGCCCACGATCTTGCTCAAGTGAAAGTTAATAGGCCTAACTCATCCCTTGAAAAGTTAGTTAACTAAATTGAAGATTAATGGTATATCTTAACTAATATACAACTCCTCAAGATGTATTGGATATATAGTTAAGTAGAAAGTTATTGCAATCCACACACTTTAAGAAATTTTGTCGTCAGAATTCTTACTTTTGGCTCGTAGTTAACAGCCTAGCTTTTGTCCTACTTAGCCCATGGCTAACGGCCTATCTAACGTCGTAATCGAGCCCATTATTTAATACAATCCCGGGTAAAGCTATATATTAATTATAACATAATAAGTCTAAGTCATCTCTTCAAAACTTAGTTAACCAAATTAAAGATTAATAAGCGCATCCCCACTAATATACTGAATCGATCAATAAATGCATTCCTACTAATATACCAAATGTTACCCAGGAGGTATTCAATGAGGGATTAAATCAATGATTATTACAATTATAAACATCATCTTTATTAATATATTGGATCTTTTCCCTATTAGATAATATAAAACTAATTTAAGAATATCACAACATCCATCTACCTTAAAAATTTCCATCATCGGAATTCCTATCCTTAATATGTGGCTAGCAACTTAGTCCTGTCTAGTCTGGGTCCAACCCTTGCGTTGTGGCATGTACGTGGCATGGTCCACTTCCGGTCTAACCAATCATTTACTAAGGTCTCATGTCAACTCTGACAATACATGTAACAACCCGAATTAATGTAAATTGATGGGGCTAACTATCACTAAAAATTTGATTAGCCAAGTTAAAAATTATAAGTACCATCCCTACTAATATATTTTATCTTATCCAAACAAATTTTAGCTTGTAGCACTAATTTAAAAAATATTACAGGTATCTTTATACTAAGTATTAACGGCCGTAAAAGTGATGTGATGAATGGTACTTAGATGGATATGGATATTAATAATTTTTTTAATGTATAAATATATGATTGGTATTTGACATGTTATTTAATGAACAATTGACTCTTAAGTTACTGCACTATTTGATTAAAGAGAAAGGTTTTTTTGATATTATATATCAATAAAATTTTCAATATGATTAATATGCATGCATGTGGGGAGGAAAAATCTCCCCAGCACCGACAAGCAAGCACAAACTCACTT
>JAURVB010011918.1:0-52377 GCA_033002965.1 Piper betle | reverse complement strand
AATATTCTATCTTTTTATTTGTCCCAACATGTGTCCTACCCAACGCTTCCCCCGTTTTCGAACTCCATTTCTTCGCTCCGTTCCTGGCTCAATAATTACCGATTTGATACCCTTTTTAATGTAAAAAATTGGTGATACCACTACTTTGCCACTTAAAATATTGGTGTCAATGACCGAATATTTTACCACTAAGATATCGGTGTCACCATTTTTACAAATTTGTCACCGAATATTTCAGTGTCAAACTAATTTGTCATCAAATTGCTGCCATTCTTTTGGTAACAAATTTTAAAATTTGGGGAAAAAAATGAATGGCACTTGTTGATGGGTGCTACTAATGGGCATGTGAATGTGCACTTTTAATGGGTTCAAGTTCGTTCCCACGTCCATCGCCACTGCACTGATCCACCCTTGTGACCACGCCACCTGCCACCCCTACCACCCCTTGACGCTGCCCCGCGTCCTGCACCTGCTTGCAGCCTCCGCGACCTTCGCAGCCCTGCCCCACCCCACCCCTACGTGCCAACCATGCATTTTTTAAAATTTGTCATCGAACTTAACTAAATGTGAAACCTTCTATCACCAAAATTTTCGGTGAGAAATATCCTTTTGTCACCAAATTTTACCTTTTCGTTACCAAATATTTTGGTGACAAAAAGAATTTTTCTGCTAATAATTAACCATGGGCGTGCATAGAAATTTCATTGATGGATATTCGTGGTTAAATAGATAAAAAATGTCTTGTCAGGCATCACCAAATAGCATTAACATCACTTGGCCATACTAGGTGTGGATAAGAATTAATTTAGTATTCTATTATGAGAATGCAGTTATTTGAACAAGTCTTATAAACTATATTAATTATGTATCCAGTTAAAATTGAATTAATCATAACGTTGTATTTATTATTCAGTAAATGCGACTTTTGATTCCCTTTTTATTAATAATAAATTATGGTACAATTAACAGAGACGACACTCGATGTTTTAACGGGTAATTTTAAATTTTTGGAAGCAGATAATTATTCTTTTATATCATAGAATAATCTTTACGTATCCACATGATGACATTATACCTTGACTTGGTCTTTTATCCTGCTAAGATATATTCAAGCACCAATTAATCAAATATCCACTTGAAGCCGTTCTGAAATAATAATGCAATCTTCTAACTCATAAACATGGACCTTTAACTGCTCCTGCACTGTAGGAGGAAGGAGCTTTCAGAAGGGAAGCATGGCATAACCACTTGATTGATACAATCAATATTCCACTTGCAGGAGAGTGATCCATGGCTCTTCAACTTCTTGGGGAAGCAGCTCTTAGCGGCCTTTTCCAAACCCTGTTTCAGGGATTGAGCCCCATCTTCCTCAAGGGCTTGAGCCTCATCTCGGGGGTCAACCAAGAGCAGCTAGAGAGACTCAAACACGACCTGTCAAGAATCCAAGACGTGCTTAACGATGCCGAGAGGAGGCGAACGACGGAGAAGAGCGTGAGCAATTGGTTGGATGATCTTCGAGATTTAGCTTATGACATGGAAGACATCATTGACGAGATGAACACAGAGCGGATCCGGATGGAAGTTCATGCTAAAAAGCTCTCGGAAAACGATCTCCAAGTAAGTAGTTTCCTCTCCACCTTGAGGGATAAATATGGTGAAGTTAAGTTCAATGAAGAAATCAAAAGCAAAATTGAGGAAGCTATAGAGAGGTTCTCTATGGTGGCCAAAAGAGCAGATGCTCTTGGTTTAAGAAGAGAAGTACTTGTAGGGACTTCCTTTGTGAGGCAACAAACAAGTCCGTCAGTGGATAGATCTGAGGTATATGGCCGAGACCAAGATCAAGAAAATGTGATAAAATTGTTACTTGTTGAAAATGGCAGTAAGAAAAATTATGATATAATCAGCATAGTGGGCACAGGGGGTATAGGTAAAACTACACTTGCCCAACTTGTCTTTAATGACCAGCAATTCAGAAGTAACTTTGATGGACTAAGTTGGGCATGTGTGTCTGATGTTTTTGATGCTGCTAAAGTGACAAGAGATCTTTTAGAGTATTATACACGTAACAGTTGTTCTTTAACGTCCCTACCGTGCCCTACAAGTTCAGCTTGAAGATATGCTTAAAGACAAGAAATTCTTTCTCGTGTTGGATGATGTATGGACTACAAAGGAATGGGATATTATGAAAGGCCCGTTGAGCCAATGCGGGAAAGGCAGTAAAATCCTCATTACCACTCGTTCAAGAACAGTTGCAAAAGCCATTAGCAAGAGAGAGCCATATGAGGTTGGGGCTTTAGATGAAGCGCACTCTTGGACATTGTTTCGAGAGAAGGCATTTGTAGACGGAGAAGAAAATATTGATGAAAGGTTGGTTGACATAGGCAAGAAAATTGTGAAAAAATGTGGGGGTTTCCCTCGCAATCAAGGTTATTGGGGCCATTTTACAAGATGCTACTGTAGATAAGTGGGAAAGCATATTAAATAGCGAACTTTGGGAATCACTTGGTAGCGATGATGAAATCTTCCCAGCACTAAGATTGAGCTATCACGTCCTTCCTTCCCACTTGAAACGTTGCTTCGAGTATCTATCCCTTTTCCCTACTGATTTTCGGCTTTCCACTGACAAACTAGTTCCAATGTGGATTGCGGAAGGCCTCATAGAAGCAGAAAAAGGTAGATTGGCTGAAGATGTCGGAAATGAATACTATAAAGATTTACAAAACAGGTGCCTTATTCAAATGGATGGCAGAATGCACGACCTTGTGCATAGTTTGGCATGCCTTGTTTCTGGAAACTTTCACTGCCGAGTGACTAAATCAAGTCAGGTGTTCACTAGTGCTCGACGTTATTCATTTTCTGGCACAGGAGTGGAACAATATGACTTAAATTCAATTTCTAAAGCCAAAGGCATTCGCACTCTCTTGGTCTTCAGATGCAAGTTGCTTCCATTGGTGGATCATTTTTCAGAATGGAAGTTTTTGCGAGTACTAGATTTGAGTAATAGTGGGTTGATGGATTTGCCGAACTCTATTGGTGATCTTAGATCTCTTCGATATCTTAACCTCTCCTACAACTGGAGTATTTGTCATCTCCCAAATGCAATTTGCAACCTTTATAATTTGCAAGTACTACTCTTGAATTGGGTGTTTTGGCCTTGAGAGGATGCCAGATGGCATAGGAGACCTGCTAAATCTTGAGTCTATGGATCTTTCATGGGCATCAATCTCAACTCTTCCAGATTCAATTTGCCAACTTGCCCGCCTAGAGAAACTTTGGATCGATTATTGCGAGAATCTTGCACACTTACCAGAAGAGATTGGAAGCCTCACAAGTTTAAGGCTTTTATCTTTGCGTGGACTTCAAGTCAATGAATTACCAGAATCCATGTGTCATCTTCACCAGCTGCAGGAGTTGGACATTTCTGGTTGCAAAAATCTGGTGCACCTGCCTAATGACCTGGGAAATCTTTCTAACTTGCGCATACTGAGATGTGGAGGTACTCAATTAACCTTACCAGATTCCATTTCAAGTATTTACAGTTTACAAGAGTTATCTTACAAGATTCCATTCCAAGTATTTCCGAATAACACCGTTATAGAGCTGCCTCGACACATCGGAAGACTTACAAATATTCAGCATTTGCCCGTCTACCATGTTGGCAAGGATGAAGGACGAGGAATCGGAGAGCTCAGATACTTAAACAAAATCAAAGGACAGCTTACAATAGCTAATTTGGATAATATCTCCAGCGTAGAAGAAGCAACAATGGCTGATCTAAAGAGTAAAAAATATGTTGACGATCTGGTTTTAAAGTGGAGTGGCATTTCAATCACTGCGAAGTATCTGACATAGAAAGGGACAAGGAATTTGAGGTAGAGATATTGCAAGCCCTGCAGCCTCATGCAATAAGTCTCACCCGTTTGTCATTGGAAAACTACTTTGGTGATAGATTTCCCAAGTGGATACTTGATGATGGTCAATTACCATTGCTCAAGTTTTTGGGGTTGCATTGTCTGAATAACATAACCAGAATTGATATCAAGTTCCCATTACTGGAGTATCTTTCTATTACCGAATGTCCAAATCTGAAGGAGATCTCAATTGTAGCTCTCAATCCACCCCGATTGGCAGCTCTGCAAGGATTGACGATCGAACACTGTGACCAGTTAACATCACCGGGAATAGAAAGTTCAGAACTTCCCATCCTCAGAAATCTGAGAATAGTAAGTTGCGGAAATCTGGAAAGCCTTTTCAAGGATGGTAGATTGCCGTTCACTTTGAACAAACTCTCGTGTGTAGACTGCCCTCATCTCAACTCCGTAACTGATGACCAAGGGATGCAGGACCTGAGCTCTCTCGTCGATCTGCATGTTGACTATTCTAAAAAATGGAGATGGAACTCCAAGCAGGTCGACTACCTGCTAATCTAAAGGCTCTAAGAATAGACGGGAGGACTACAGATATCATATCCATGCCTCCATCTTGCTTTTGCAACTTTGCTTCCTCTCTTGAATCTCTTACTATATCTGATTTCCCCAACCTGACTTCCCTGCCCAATAATTTACATGAAATGGAATTTCTACAAAATTTCGAGCTTTTCAATTGTCCCCAGCTTGTGTCCTTCCCAAACGAGGGGCTTCCTCCGCTTCTGCGTTTGATTGAAATAGTCAAATGTGATAAACTCTTATTTTTACCAACAAACACCTACAACCTCCAAAGGCTTCGTAGAATTTGGATTGAAGACTGCTCTCTACTCCAGGCAAGGTTGGACGACCAATTACCGCCCAACCTTCAGAATTTGATAATTAGACGCTGCCCCAAACTGGAAAATCAGTTGCAAGAGGAAGACAGAAAAGATTGGCTCAGTCTAATGCTTATGCCTTTTTGAGGTCCGTCTATTTTCCCTTTTTTTAAATTTTTTTGATTGGTATCTGTTGTAGGAAGGAATTTGAGATAAGCTATGTTGTAGTCTGAGCTTCAATTTTCTTTCTATATACTTTATCATGAATACTTCCTATGAATTTTGTCTCCATGGTGTGACCGAGCAGAATTTTGTCTCCGTGGCTCTTCGCCTCCCAAGGGGACCTAATATATTGGCTCAGGTTTAGGTAGGCCTTGTTTCTGTCATCTCCACTATAAGCGCCTCTTTGTGGAGTTGTAGACTAATTCCCTTTCTTGATCCATCAATTGATCTTCCCTTATGCAGATTGAGAATGAGTATGGCAATGTTTGGTGGAAATTGCTACAAGTAACACCTGCTTGGTTTATTCAGAGCAGCAGATTGGGGAGATAGTTTGTTGCTACTACTTTTCATACATTCATTCATTCATTTTTTGCTTAGACGATATAACGTTAAAAGCCTTGTCTTTGGATATTTTTGTCTGCCAAGGTTAAAGCCATTATCCTCAGGTTTTTTGGTTTGAGTGGATTCTAGGCGTGACTTGTTGAGATTTTATTCTTGTTGCAGTATGATTTTGAAGGCACAAAGGATTTGGTGAAATTCGTGAAGGCAGTTGCTGATGCTGGTCTGTATGCTCATCTTCGGATTGGTCCCTATGCCTTTGCAGAGTGGAATTATGGGTGAGAAACGTGATTGTTGCTTACCAATCTTCTTTTGATGAATCTTTCATGGATGGCAATATTGTCTTTCAAATGTGACTGGTCAAATTTGGACTTTTTGTTGTTCTATTGTGCTTACGAAGAGGATTTCCCGTTTGGCTGCATTTTATTCCTATAATCAAATTTAGGACAGACAATGAACCGTTCAAGGTAGCCTAATTCTCTTGTATTCAATGTTATCTCTATTACAGCCACAGGATTGATCTTATATTTTTTAAAAAGTTGTAATTGTTCTCTTTCAGAAAGAAATGCAGTGTTTCACCTCAAAATTGTGGATATGATGAAGCAGGAAAAACTCTTCGCCTCCCAAGGGGGACCTATTATATTGGCTCAGGTTTAAGTAGGCCTTGCTTCTGTCATCTCCACTATTAGCGCCTCTTTGTGGAGTTGTAGACTAATTCCCTTTCTTGATGCATCAATTGATCTTCCCTTATGCAGATTGAGAATGAGTATGGCAATGTTCAATCCTCTTATGGGTTGGCCGGAAATTCTTACGTTAAATGGACAGCATCAATGGCAGTAGCCATGGACACAGGTGTGCCTTGGGTAATGTGTCAGCAAGCCGATGCTCCTGACCCAATAGTAAGTTGTAGAAAATTTGCGATTTCGACCTTGTACTTCTTCAATGCTTTTTTTGGTTCCTGCTCAACTAATCAGGTACACAACAGCTTATAGAAAATTTTATGATTTATATCTCATCCACACTTTTTCGAACTTCATCTTGTCTATGCAGGACCTGTTCGGCTGCTGGTTACATGTTTCCTGTGGATACATGTGACCCGATTTCAAACATGTCCGTAGGACTTTGGATTCGGTATGCCAAGTTGCCAACTTTGCCAACTGTCTCTTGTGTATTGTTCTTGATAGACCTATGAATAATCAGCTGTTGTACATTTGTATTTCTTCAATGAACACTTGTTTCTTGTTTTGTCATCGTATATATGTTGTCTGAAAAATAAAGGGATCAAACAAAAACCCACCCAAAAAAATGGCAAGAGTTCCAAGGCCAAAAAATTTTGCTTCGCTAACCGTTGGGGGATAGTTTTTTTTTACAAACTGATTTCAGTGTACATTACAGCATATCCATCAAGTTATAAAATTTTAAAACATTTGAAGAATGCACAACATCAACATTCCTGTCGGGAAGGAGCTAGGCGACATTATTGAGAAACCATAAACCACCATTTAGAGGACGCTGCAATCTTCCAATTGTTTCCTTTCAAATAAGCTGAAAATTGAGCAAACCTAGTCAATGAAAGAATAAACTATCAGATGACTAAGGCTATAGAACATATATGAAGTTCCCAAGAAGCTACGAAGAGCCGACCGATTATGGCACCAACTACTTAACATCTTCTCAGACCAGCAGCTTTTAAACCAATAAATTATCTCAAAAATTACAATAAATATTTCGATTATAACAAAATTTTTAACAAATTAATACTCTAAGATTTAAGATCTTTTAACCAACCAAACAATAATTTTTTTAACAAATAATATTCTCCGATTATAAGATCTTTTTAACCAACCAAATTATAAAAGAACCATAATGAAATATTCTTTATTGACCATTACTATAAATAGGAAAAAAATATAATCAATTATAACCGAGATAAATATTTCTTTCCATCCTTTTCAAAATATTTATTAGTGATAAATTTATCTCAATATATTTTAATAAATCAACTGATACAATGCTCATACATTGCGCGGAAATCTTGGCTAATACACATGAAGTCAAGGCCCAAGGCAATAATCTCAAGACCAAACTCTGATACTAGATCCGACAATGGTACCAACCTCTTTGCAAAACTCAGCCGAGTCCACTCAGAATCGGCCGAGTTAACAAGGCTTGGTGGAAAACCGAGTCAAAAAATGGAAGACCAGGTTTCCCTGAAAATTGGACTAGGAATCGGCCGAGTTAGGCTGATTCCATTCTGATTGATCCCGAGCTATCTCGGCTAGGAGTCAGACACGTCAGCGAGGGTGGCTGCACTGGGGAGGGGGGATCAGGGGACGGTGAGGGCACGGTGGACGACATGGCAGGGGGACTGCGGGGGATGGGGTGGGGCGACGACAAGGGGGGATGGTGATTGGAGTCGAGCAGTGGTGCCTTAGCTAGGGATCACCCAAGCGGCGGCCTTTGGCTTGTCTCGATGACAGCATGTGGCAGTGGAGGGACGACGTGATCTTCGGAACATAAACTGCGGCATGGCAGCCAGTGGTGCTTGGGGTGGCACAGTGGCAGATGATGCTCGGGGTCGCACGGTGGTGGCAGAATCGCGTCGGGAGGGCGTGTGACCTCGCGGCCTTCCCTACATTGCGGACACCAAACGGAGGCCGAAAAGATGAGGGACGACTCAGCAACATGTAAGCTGTGACTGGTGGCGTCGATTAGCAGTGGTGCGGTAGCGAGGGGGACGTTGGCGACGTGAATTGGGGTGGCGTCCAGGGTTGGGGGGGAGGGGAAAACAGGGCGGTGGCAATATCATAAATAAAAGTTGACTCGACTCCGACTCAAGTAAAAAATAATAACTATCTCATAATAAATCTAAAAAATCTAGAAAATAAGAAAAATCCCATAAAATATAATACACACTATAAAATCACAATGATATGTTCTATAACTAATAACCCACCCAAATTACCCACCAATTTTGACCGATTCAAGTAAACTGATTTTTATCTGATTTTTTATGAATCAATCTGATTCAATAACTCCATTCCAATCCGATTCAATGTCTGATTTTGATTTTTGCAACTATGGTAACAACTGCCTATTGACAAATCTGGGACTAATATATCATCATAGTTAGGGGTGAGCACAGTTTGGTTAACTAACCAGACTGACCGCAAGCTCGTTTCGTAGTTTGGTTCGGTACTAGTTCAATTTGGTTGAAGTTTGGTTGAAACTGATAATCAACCAAAGTTAGCTCGATTAGTTTGGGCAAAACTAATCAAACCAAATAAACCAATGAATGGAAAGAATCTTATTTTCATCACTTTTTACACTTTTTGTCTTCATTATACATGTGCCTCTATGTATTTCCAGTCATCATGATATATAGCAAAGGTTTATAAATCGTTATTTTGGTTCAATTTATTAAAAATAATTTATTTATGTATTTATAAGAGACGGAAGTTTAATATATTATACATTGTGTACTTGTAAATTATTATACAATGTTCCAAATAAGAACATTATTAGTATATTTTTTTGTGAAAAGTTTGTAATTAGCCCCTAAATGTATACTAACAATTCTTTAGTTCATGAATGTAATTTTTTGTCATAAATCAAATGAAATTGGAACTTCAAAACTCCCCCCAAAATGTCTTGAATCAAAAGTCTATATTCCACAATCAAATGAGATCCAAACTTCAAAAATCAGAACTTTTCACCCGCCTCTTCCCCGCAATCATCTGAGCTTCTCCTTCTCCGCGGTCCTCCTCGCCGCCTCCTGCACACTCTCAATGTGCCCTTCAATATGCGGCGTTAGCATCGCCATGTACCTGTTCGTTGGGAACGGATCAAATCCAGCACCATCGCCACCACCCACAGCTTCTCCGGCAGCGCCGCGATGGCCTCCTTCTTCAACCGCAGCAGCGTCGTCTCCGCCACCTGCCCCGTCCAGTGCGGCTGCATCACCACCTGGCTATACTCCTTTCCCAGCCTCCATCCATCCTCCATGGTCAGCTCGTACTTAGGCACCTTCTCCCCATCCACCACCTCAAGCGAGAGAAGATCCAACGCAGGCATCCCCATCACAACCCTCTCCTCCTCTTCCTCTTCCACTTCCTCCTTTTGATCTGTTCCCTCCTTCACCTCGTCGATGTCGCACTGTTGGTCACGGCGGACTAGCCCTATGTTGGGCCCTTTGGGCCTTCAAAGAGGACTTGTAACAACCAAAGGAAACTTGCAATAGGTGTCACGAGCCTCTCTTAATCAAAAAGCTAGCTCAAAGAATAAAATTTTCCCATTAGCCTATCTACAAGTCACCAACATTATTTAAAACCGATGTGGGATAAACCTAACACCCCATCTTCTCCCACTCCACCTCACTCCTCGTGTCCTTGGGGGAGAGGTAGTGGGTGTGGGTGGGGACGTTGGGGCGGGAGTTGATCATGTGGTTAATACGCTTGGCAAGAGTTCCAAGGCCAAAAAATTTTGCTTCGCTAACCGTTGGGGGATAGTTTTTTTTACAAACTGATTTCAGTGTACATTACAGCATATCCATCAAGTTATAAAATTTTGAAACATTTGAAGAATGCACAACATCAACATTCCTGTCGGGAAGGAGCTAGGCGACATTATTGAGAAACCATAAACCACCATTTAGAGGACGCTGCAATCTTCCAATTGTTTCCTTTCAAATAAGCTGAAAATTGAGCAAACCTAGTCAATGAAAGAATAAACTATCAGATGACTAATGCTATAGAACATATATGAAGTTCCCAAGAAGCTACGAAGAGCCGACCGATTATGGCACCAACTACTTAACATCTTCTCAGACCAGCAGCTTTTAAACCAATAAATTATCTCAAAAAATTACAATAAATATTTCGATTATAACAAAATTTTTAACAAATTAATACTCTAAGATTTAAGATCTTTTAACCAACCAAACAACAATTTTTTTAACAAATAATATTCTCCGATTATAAGATCTTTTTAACCAACCAAATTATAAAAGAACCATAATGAAATATTCTTTATTGACCATTACTATAAATAGGGAAAAAATATAATCAATTATAACCGAGATAAATATTTCTTTCTATCCTTTTCAAAAGTATTTATTAGTGATAAATTTATCTCAATATATTTTAATAAATCAACTGATACAATGCCCATACATTGCGCGGAAATCTTGGCTAGTACACATGAAGTCAAGGCTCAAGGCAATAATCTCAAGACCAAACTCTATCCCAGATCCAGCAATGGTACCAACCTCTGTTGCAAAACTCAGTCGAGTCCACTCGGAATCGGCCGAGTTAACAAGGCTTGGTGGAAAGCCGAGTCAAAAAATAGATGGCCAGGTTTCCCTCAAAATTAGACCGGGAATCGACCAAGTTAGGCTGATTCTGATCCGATTGATCCCGAGCTATCTCGGCTAGGGGTCGGACGAGTCAGCAATGGTGGCTGCATTGGGGCGGGGGGGGAGGGGACTGTGGGGGATGGGGCAGGGCCATGACAGGGTGGGGGGGGGGGATGGTGATCGGAGTCGAGAAGTGGTGCCCTAGCTAGTGGTCACCCAAGCCGCGGCCTTTGGCTTGTCTCGATGATGGCACGTGGTAGTGGAGGGACGACGAGATCTTCGGAACGGAGACTGCGGCATGGTGGCCAGTGGTGCTTGCGGTGGCACAGTGGCCGATGATGCTCGGGGTGGCACGGTGGTGGCATAATCGCGTCGGGAGGGCGCATGACCTCATGGCCTTCTCCACATTGTGGAGACCGGACGAAGGCCGAAAAGATGAGGGACGACTCGGCAACGTGTAAGCGGTGACTGACAGCGTCGATCAGCGGTGGTGCAACGGCGAGGGGGACGTCAGCGACGTGAATTGGGGTGGCATCCAGGGCTGGGGGCGAGGGAAAAACAGAGCGATGGTAATATGGTAAATAAAAGTTATCTCGACTCCGACTTGAGTCAAAAATAATACCTATCTCGTAATAAATCTTAAAAAATCCAGAAAATAGGAAAAATCCTATAAAATATAATACACACTATAAAATCACAATGATATGTTCTATAACTAATAACCCACCCAAATTACCCACCAATTTTGATCGATTCAAGTAAACTGATTTTTATCTGATTTGTTATGAATCAGTCTGATTCAATAACTCCATTCCAATCTGATTCAATGTCTGATTCTGATTTTTGCAACTATGGTAATAACTGCCTATTTACAAATCTGGGGCTAATATATCACCATAGTTAGGGGCGAGCACAGTTTGGTTAACTGACCACACAAACCGCAAACTCGTTTCGTAGTTTGGTTTGGTACTAGTTCAATTTGGTTAAAACCGATAATCAACCAAAGTTAGCTCGATTAGTTCAGGCAAAACTAATCAAACCAAATAAACCAATGAATGGAAAGAATTTTATTTTCATCACTTTTTACACTTTTTGTCTTCATTATACATTTGCCTTTATGTATTTCCGGTCATCATGATATATAGCAAAGGTTTATAAATTGTTATTTTAGTTCAATTTATTAAAAGAGAGCCGATTTCCTGCGCCAGAGGCAGGAAATCGGCTCTCTGCGCCACAATGATATGGGCCGTCCGATTACAAGGACGGCCCAGATTTATTATTTTTTTAAAAAAAAATTTTAATTTGATCTTGACCGTCCGATTAGAAGGACGGTCCAGATCATATGGAGGGGTGGAGGCGGAGCGCCGCCGCCATGGCGGGGGAGGGTGGCCGACCCTTTGCCCCGGTGCCCGCCACGGCCAGATCTGGCCGCCGCCAGATGCGGGCGGGCAGCCGCGGCCAGATCTGGCCGCCGCCGGCCAGATCCGGCAGCGACAGGCCGGACCTGGCGGTCGCCCGACCAGATCTGGCCGGGGGACAGCCAGGTCCGGCCTGTCGCGGCCGGATCTGGCCGGCGGCGGCTAGATCTGGTCGCGGCTGCCCGCCCGCATCTGTCGGCGGCCAGATCTGGGCTCGGCGCTGCTCCGCCGCGTCGTCGCCCCTCCCTCCCGGCCGCCACCCCTTCGCGAGGCTCCCCCCTCCCTCCTCCTCGCTCCCCCGCCGCGAACGCCGCCCAGCCGCGGACGCCCATCCTCCCCGCTCCCCATTGACCCCGTCGCGGCCGGCCGGGGGGTGGGCGAGGCGGAGCGAGGGCGGCATGGGGGGCGGAGGCGGAGCGCCGTGACCACCCGGCGGCCAGATCTGGGCGCGGCGCTCCGCCTCCGCCCCCATGCCGCCCCTCGCCCCGTGGCTGGGCGGCGTCCGCGGCGGGGGAGCGAGGAGGAGGGAGGTCGGCGACGGGGCGACACGGCGGTGGGGGCGGGGGTATTTTTAGAATTTTTTTAAAATAAGGGATCTGGGTCGTCCTTATAATCGGACGGCCCAGAGAAGAGCGTGGGGCAGGAAATTTTTCTGCCCCTTGCTCTTCTTCACTTTACCCTTATTAAAAATGATTTATTTATGTATTTATAAGAGATAGAAGTTTAATATATTATACATTGTGTACTTGTTAACTATTATACAATGTCCCAAATAAGAATATTATTAGTATATTTTTTTGTGAAAAGTTTGTAATTAGCCCCTAAATGTATACTAACAATTCTTTAGTTCATGAATGTAATTTTTTGTCATAAATCAAATGAAACTGGAACTTCAAAACTCCCCCCAAAATGTCTTCAATCAAAAGTCTATATTCCACAATCAAATGAGATCCAAACTTCAAAATCAGAACTTTTCACCCGCCTCTTCCCCGCAATCATCTGAGCTTCTCCTTCTCCGCAGTCCTCCTCGCCGCCTCCTGCACACTCTCAATGTGCCCTTCAATATGCGGCGTCAGCATCGCCATGTAGCTGGTCGTTGGGAACGGATCAAATCCAGCACCATCGCCACCACCCACAGCTTCTCCGGCAGCACCGCGATGGCCTCCTTCTTCAACCGCAGCAGCGTCGTCTCCGCCGCCTGCCCCGTCCAGTGCGGCTACATCAACCACCCACAGATTCTCCGCCAGCACCGCGATGGTCTCCTTCTTCAACCGCAGCAGCGTCGTCTCCGCCGCCTGCCCCGTCCAGTGCGGCTGCATCAACACCTGGCTATACTCCTTCGCCAGCCTCCATCCATCCTTCATGGTCAGCTCGTACTTAGGCACCTTCTCCCCATCCACCACCTCAAGCGAGAGCAGATCCAACGCAGGCATCCCCATCACAACCCTCTCTTCCTCTTCCTCTTCCTCCTTTTGATCCATCCCCTCCTTCTTCACCTCGTCGATGTCGCACTATCGGTCAGGGCGGATTAGCCCTATGTTGGGCCCTTTAAGCCTCTAAAGGAAACTTGCAATAAATATCACGAGCCAATCTTTATCAAAAAGCGAGCTCAAAGAATAAGATTTTCATATTAACCTATATATAAGTCATCAACATTATCTACAAATGATGTTGGATAAACCTAACACTCCCATCTTCTCCCACTCCACCTCCTCTTCCTGTCCTTGGGGGAGAGGTAGTGGATGTGGGTGGGGACGTCAGGGCAGGAGTTTATCATGTGGTTAATATGCTCAGTGGCCTCGCTGCGTTGGCTCGCGGCAGCTGCCCGCAGAGTCGGCCAGCTTGGTGGGGGTGGTTGGGGATCATGGAGCACTGGAGCTGCTGGCCGGCCTTGATCTTGGCCATTCCGTTGGACAACGGTGGCTTGGAGGAGGCGGGGCAAGGGCTTGGGGGGAGGGGGAGGAAGAAAAAAGTGGGAGCTTCAAAGGAGGGCGGCCATGGTGTGGGGTTTCTTTTGGTGGGGGGGGGGGGGGGAGAAGAAGAGGTGGGAACTTCAAAGGAGGGCACTCATGGCATATGGTTTTTTTTTTTGGGGGAGGGGGATAAAGATATGCACACCCATCCTATACGTATTGAATATGGACGAATAGTTTTTTATCCAAATCTGATTTCTTTATATGTGATCTGAAACAGTTTTAGATTGGATTCAAATTTAGACATTTTGAATATATATATATATATATATATATATATATATATATATATATATATAGTATATCAAAAAGGATAAGATATAGATTTGGGGTGATCTGATCTGTATTTTATCTGAATATATGATATTTTATAAAATTATATTTAAAAATATTTAAAACAATAATAATAATACTATTATTATTGTTATTGTTATTGTTAATCTGTCTTGATATTAAAAATTATATTATTTATATTATTTTAGTCAATTAGAGTTAGATAAAATATTTAAAATAATATGATTGCAAAATATTTTATCAAGATGCACTAACATGTAATCGCAAATAAGAATAGATTTGCATATTAGATATCTATACTATCTATATCCGACTCAAAAATAATTCATATTAGATACAAGTCTATACTATTTAAATATATTAATATATTTGAAAATATTGACATAGGTTTGGAGTGGCCTGATCTAAGTATATAATATTTTGTAAAATATGATTTTAAATATTTAAAATAATAATTTTTATTATATTTGATACTATTTTTTATGAATTAAATTCTTTACGGAAATGATTGGATTGACAGATTTGGAAAGGGTCTGAGTATGATAAATAAAATTGATATAATGTTTAAAGTTGGGTTAGATACAAATAGCGGCCGTATGTCGGATGAGAATCCATGGCTAATCGATCAAGATGCCAGCTGAGAGAGACCAATAAAGAAACATGTATAATGTGTCGATCAAATGTCATCTAATTTGATGTAAAGTTATACAACTAGGAATTTTAAGTGAAGCGTTCGATATGGAGCAATCTTATACATACTTTTTTTCTCAAGGCAAACAAAAGAATTTAATAGAAGGAAAGTAGATTACAAAAGACAGAGTCAAACAATAGAGGCGAATAGTTGAACAGAGACTTCAGACTCATAACATATAAAATATTGAATCTTGCTTGCAACGAGCAGACATTCGATAAACTTCTAATAAAAAAAGAGAAATTAAGGTGAGTACACCTCATATATAATTTATATAATCTACACATATAATTTAAACTTTTTCTTAGTGGGTTCAATGTAGACAAAATCTTACATGTGCTTGTAAGTTATGAAAGACACTTCATATTCATAACATAGAA
Organism: Piper betle; assembly: GCA_033002965.1. Taxonomy (NCBI): domain Eukaryota; kingdom Viridiplantae; phylum Streptophyta; class Magnoliopsida; order Piperales; family Piperaceae; genus Piper; species Piper betle. The sequence continues at coordinate 36,966 of JAURVB010011918.1, read as the reverse complement.
AATATTGAATCTTGCTTGCAACTGCGAGGAACGGACTTGCGAGGGTCATGCCTTCAATGAAGCTCTATAAAAATGAGAAAAATTATAGTGGGTATACCTCATATATAGTTTATATAATCTACACACGTAATTTTAACTTTTTTAGTGGATACAATGTAGATGAAATCTTACATGTGCTTTTAAGTTATGAAAGACGCTTCAGATTCATAACATAGAAAATATTGAATCTTGCTTGCAATTTAGAGGAACAGGCCTTCAATTCACCCATATAAGAAAGAGAAAAATTATGGTGAGTACACTTCATATATAGTTTATTTAAACTACACATGTAATTTGAACGTTATTTTAGTGGGTTTTATATAATGAGATTTATATATGTATGGAAAGTAGAGTGATGTTGATAAAACTTTATCTTATTTTGACATCAATATGACATATTTTTAAAATATCAAAAAATACACTAGCTTAGTGATATTTGGAAATTAATTTTTATTATAATTATTTTGATAATTAAAATTAAAAGGTTAAAAGCATTCAATTAAGTTAGAAATTTATAAATACCCTTTAGCATTTATTTTTATAATTATTGTTTGCACAAATTGGTACTTATTTAATCACATAAATAAATTCTGAGATTTGTACTTATCCAATGTGGATAAGTTCCGAGCATGATAGAAGTTTTGGAGAATGCGGTATTGTTTGTTTCATAGGAAGTCTATTGCCTAGCAGTCTTGCCGGAACAAGTTGTTGTTTTAAGCCTTAATCACAAAGAAATGGAGCCCCCTACCATCTTGCAGTGAAGGCGGAGCTTGCCATTGCTATCTTGCCGACCAGAAAGACGAGTTGCAGTGCCGCCAAAGTCCATTGTCATCTTGTAGGAACAGATTTAATCCAAAGGAGGTTTTGTTTTATATTTTTGGAGGGGCTCGGATGAAGCAGAGAAGAGAAGCCTGAGGAGGAGCCCCTCACCTCAGACGCTGCTCCGGCAACTCTCATCAATACTTAGTTGAAGCCAACCTCATCCCAGATCAGTCCAGGTCGACCCAGGCCGTCCCAAACCTTTGTCAGCGTTGAGAACATAGAGAAGAGGTGACCTTTGCATCGACACAAAGCAGCAACTTCAGGGTCATCACCTGCTGATCAAGGAAACTTTTGACCAAGACCGGAGGTTCAGAGTGTAACCTACACACCTCCTTGCCGACCCAAGTACTCCCTATTGTTTGGTTGTCCCTCCTTCATAAATACATGAAATTGTAACCCTATTTTAGGCAAAAACCATGATTTTGTAGATTTGGTTTGTTTGAAAAAGAAAGCAATGTCGACACTTTTCTTCTTTGGGATTTTGGTTTTTGGAGGAAAAGGGCCAAAGAGGAGAAATGAAAATTTTGTGGATTAGAGAAAAGTGAATGTTTTGTTGAAATTCGCTTGCAATCGTCAATGGTAACCTCGCCAAGTTCTTAATTTGTAATTCTATATTTCCTTTCTTTGTGGTTAATAGCAATTTTGTAGAAAGTATAGTAAATTAGTATTAGGGAGTTTGTTCTCGTGCGGATCTTTTCTGTATCAAAGTTGTGATATCATGAATTTGATCCGGTAATTTGCCCTGTGGGTTTTTTCCCAAATTTAGGGTTTTCCACGTAAAATTGGTTTGTCTTCTAGGTTTGTGGTGTGTCTATATCTTGTTTGGTATTTTCATCCTTTTCAATTGAAATGGGGATTTTGTTTGGTTAATCCCAACAAGTGGTGTCAAAGCCAGGTTGCTTGGTTTGCAAGTTTTAGTTGTTGATGATATTTGATGCCCGCTAGGTGTTTGACGAAATTTCTAAGAGCCTAGTTGATATGTTTGTCATTTATATTTCAACAAGATGGTTGATTAGAAGCATGTTAAGATGATATCTCTTAAGGGGCCAAGTAACTGGCACTATTGGAAAGGAAAGATAATTGATCATCTATATTCTAAGGGATTTGTATGAACCTATTACTAGTCAAAACTGACAGAGGTGATTGATAAAAACTAGAATAAGTTAGATTGAAAGGCTATGGCCTGTTTAAGACAATGGGTAGATGAAGTAGTATATCATCATGTTTCTAAAATGATATCCTCAAAAGTAATATGGGATAAACTCCAAGAATTTTATGATACGAATACTGCCAGCAATAAGACCCTTTTGATAAGGAAATTAGTGAACTTGAGGTATAAGGATGACATAGAATAAGTGAGCATCTCAATGAGATGAGGAGTATTATTACTCAACTTGCCCGGATGAAGATGACTTTAAATGAAGAATGGCAAGTTATCCTACTCTTCAACACATTGCCAGAGAACTAGAAAACATAGGTGTTCTTTTTGAGTAATGTTGCTCCAGATGGAAAACTAACAATGGACATGGTAACAAGTAATTTACAGAATGAAGATGTGAGAAGAAAATCTCTACCAACTTCAAGGTCTCATGCATTGGTGTCAGAAGAGGCAAGAGGTAGATAAAAAAACAGAGACACAAATAGAAGGGACAAGAGTCGAGGAAGGTCTAAATCTAAGAAGAACTTGAAGTGTTATTATTGTGACAAGACAGGTCATTTCAAGAAGGATTATTGGAAGCTCAAGAAAGATTTGAAAAAGAAGGATAACAAGGATCAAGGAGAAATGAATACTAATGTTGTGCATGATGACATGGTGATTATTTATGATTATGGGAATGATTGTTTGACGGCTGATTGTGATGCTAGTTGGGTAGTTGACTCAGGAGCATCGTTCCATGCAACTCCAAGCAGAAATTTCTTTACTACCTATGAACCTTCAGATTTAGGTATAGTAAAGATGGAAATAGTGATATTTCCAAAATTGTGGGACTTGGACATGTGCATAACGTAACAAACACGGGTTACAAATTGGTGCTTAAAAATGTCAGACATATTCCAGATTTGAGGATGAGTTTGTTGTCAACCAGAGTGCTTGATGATGAAGGATTTGGTTCACAATTTGCACAAGGTGTGTGGAAACTTGTGAAAGGTTCTCTTGTTGTTGCTAAATGGAATAAGTGTTGTATTTTGTACAAGATTGAGACAAGTCTAGTTCAAAGTGAGGTCAATATCTCTTCACTTGATTCTAGTGTTGATTTGTGGCACCATCGATTGGGACACATGAGTGAGAAGGGACTAGAGACATTGAAGATGCTAAATCTCCTTCCCAAGGTCAAGGACATCACAATTAGTCCTTATGACCATTGTTTGGTTGAGAAATAATGTAGGACATCCTTTGCAAGTACAAGTACAAGGAAGTCAGAAGTCCTTGAGTTGGTACACACTGATGTGTATTAGCCTATGGAGGTAAAATCTTTTGGCGGTTCTATTTATTTTGTAACTTTTATTAATGATACTTCTAGGAAGGTGTGGCCTTATAGCATGAAAAATAAAATTGATGTTTTTGGCATCTTTAAAAATTTTTATGTATTGGTTGAAAGAGAAAGCAATAAGCTCTTGAAATGCCTTAGAAGAGATAATGGTGGTGAATATTGTTCTGTTGAGTTTGATGAATATTGTAGCAAGCATGGGATTAGGCATGAGAAGACGATTCCTTATACTCCTCAACATAATGGAGTGGCTGAAAGAATGAACAGGACCATCTCTGAGAGGATTAGAAGTATGTTGTCTTCAGCTAAGTTGCCTAAAAGCTTATGGGGTGAGGCCATGAGCACAACTTGTTAGTTGATCAACAGATCTCCCACATATGCTTTGGATAATGACATACAAAAAAGGTTTGGAGTGATAAAAAGGTCAGCTATTCTCATTCGAGAGTCTTTAGTTGTAAAGTCTTTGCACATGTCCTCAAGGAGCAAAGGGCTAAGCTTGACTCTAGAGCCATGGAATATATTTTTCTGTGATATAGTGATGATAAGTTTGGATACAAACTTTCGGATCCTAAGAATAGAAAACTGATTCGATGCAGAGGTGTAGTTTTAGGGAGGATCAAATAATTGAGGACTTTGGCAAAGAAGAACTTCATCAAACAAAATCTTAGGAAAGCTTGGAAAAGATAAAAAAACTTTCAACCTCAACTAGAAGTGAAGAGGAGGCTCAGGATGACACAATTATTCCCCCACCTAGTGATGATGAGGGAGAGGATGAGGTGTCTGATGGTATTTCTAATAAGTTTGTTAATGATGTTGGATAGGAATAGGTGGATTTTGATCAATGGCAACTAACTAATGTGAGAAGATCATCTCGTGAACCCTTTCCATTAACAAGATATCCATCATCAGAATATGTGCAAATGACTGAATGTGGAGAACTAGAAAATTTCAGTGAGGTCAAAGCTTATGTAGAAAAGGAAAAGTGGTTGAAGGCAATGTAAGATGAGATGGAATCTTTACATGAGAATCACACCTATGAGTTGGTGGATCTTCCTAAGGGGAAAAAATATTAAAGAATAAATAGGTCTACAGGATCAAACATGAAGAAAATAATACACAACCAAGGTACAAGGCAAGGTTGGTGGTGAAGGGCTTCAAACAAAAAAAGGTATTGATTTTGATAAAAAAATTTTCCTGTTGTTAAAATATCTTCTATTAGAATTATTCTTGCTTTGGATGCAAGTTTGGATTTAGAAGTTGAATAGTTAGATGTGAACATGGTCTTTCTTCATGGTGATCTTGGGTAGACTATATACAAGGAGCAACCAAAGGGTTTAAAGTCAGAGGAAAAGAACGGATGGTGTGCAGACTGCAAAATAGTTTGTATGGTTTGAAGCAAGCTTCTAGACAGTGGTACAAAAATGTTGATTCCTTTATGGAAAGCAATGGATACAAAAAGTCTATTTCTAATCACTGTGTGTTCATTAAGAGGTTTGATGATGATGATTTTATTATTATGTTGCTTTATGTGGATGAAATGTTAATTGTAGGACATGACGGAGCCAAGATTGCAAGTTTAAAGAAGAACTTGAACAAATCTTTTTGCAATGAAGGATTTGGGATTGGCAAAGAAGATCTTGGGGATGTCCATTTAGCGTGATAGGGGAGTTAGAAAGCTTTGGGTATCACGGAAAAAGTACATAGAAAAAGTACTTGAAAAATTCAAAATAAAAGATACAAAGCCGGTTGGAGTTTCACTTGGGGGTCACTTCAAGTTGAAGAAAAGTGACTTAAGTGAAACAAATATAAAGGAAATGACAAAGGTTCTTTATACTTATGTGGTTGGTAATTATATGTATGTTATGGTTTGTACAAGGCTGGACATAGCATATACGATTGGAATGGTTAGCAGACATTTAGTAAATCCAAGCAAAGAACATTGGTAAGAAGTTAAATGGATAATGAGATACTTGAGTGGTACATCCAAAATGTGTTTGTGTTTTGGAAATGATAAATGCTTGTTGGTTCAATATACTGATGCAGACATGGCAGGTGACTTGGAGACAAGAAGGTCAAAATCTGGATTTGGTGTTAATTTTGCTAATAGGGATGTATCCTGGTAGTTTAGGTTACAAAAGTGTGTGGCATTATCTACAACTGAAGCCAAAGTTATTTCTACTACAGAAGCTTGCAAGGAGATGCTATAGACAAAGAGATTTTTATGTTAAATTGGTATTAAGTAGAAGAGATATATTGTACACTGTGATAGTTAGAGTGTAATTCATTTGAGTAAGAATTCAAGTTTTCATTCAAAGGGTAAATACGTTGTTGTGAGATACCGCTGGATAAAAGATGTGTTGAAAAGTAAATATTTTGAGCCAATAAAAATTCATACTGAAAGGAATATTTCAAACATGATGATTAAAGTTGTGTTAAAGGAGAAATATGTTTACTACAAAAATTGAGCAGGCATGGATGAAGCTTCTCATGATGGCCAGAGGTATTTCATGGAGTCGGGAAGGGGAGGTTTATTGGGTTATCCCTCTCTCTGTAAATACATGAAATTGTAACCTTGTTTTGGGTAAAAACCATGATTTTGTACATTTAGTTTGTTGAAAGGAATAAAAGCAACGTCTAACACTTTTCTTCTTTGAGATTTTGGTTTTTGAAGAAAAAGGGTTAGAGAAGAGAAATAAAAATTGTGTGGATTGAAGAAAGGTAAATATTTTGTTGAGATTCGCTTCCAATCACCGATGATAACCTTGCCATATTTTTAATATGTAATTCTCTATTTTGTTGCTTTTTAGTTAATTTAAATTTTGTAGTCAGTACTGAAAATTAGTATTAGAAAGTTTATTCTCCTGTAGATCTTTTATATATTAAAATTGTAATATAGTGAATTTAATATAGCCGTTTGTCCAATAATATTTTTGGGTTTTCTAGGTAAAATTAGTTTGTCTTGTGGGTTTGTGGTGTGTCTATATCTTGTTTGATATTTCATCCTTCTTAGTTGAAATGTGGATTTTATTTGATTAATCCAATACCTACCTCCATCAAAGCCATGTTGCGGGCCAAAGCGTTTCTGGTCCCATACTCGCCTATAAAGAAGAAAAGGAAAACATTTTTGCTTTGCAAATTAGGTGTACAATTTCCCGGCAACCTTTTCGGATAACCCGGCTGTATTGGACCATTCCAAGGCCCCTAAAAATCCTTTCCCTAGCGCTGTTGAAGCCCACCATCGCAAGGAAATCGCCGCGAAGCACCCTAGAGAAGGGAGAAAACAGAGGTTGCAGCAGTAGCGAGAGGTGGACTCTTGGACGTTTTTCGACCAACTCCGCTCGTTTCCAAACCCTCCGTAGTGTCCAAAGTAAAACCTGTGAAGTAATATACAAAATCAAGTCAAGTCTAGCTGGATTTCTACCCCGCAGCCGCCAGAAAAAAATCAGGAAGTGGCCGATCGGAGCAGGTCAAGAACAGAGAATCCCCTGTCATAGCTCTGTTTTTGAGCCAAGCCAAGGAGAGGACGAGTGCTGCTTTTGCCTCACCGGAGTTGATGGTAGATTATTTGCTTGCCGCCCTCATCCTCCGCCAGAGCTCTGCTGAGAAGCACCCTTGCCAGAGAAGACTTACACGGAGGAGATACGTAGAGATCCGACTACCACACCACCGCGGAGTTGCACCACATTGCTGCCCACCCAAAGCCGAATCGGAGCACCACAGGACGGAACGTTGCTATTGCCGCATTGGAGGGAGTCATCATGGCCAAAGTTTGCTGTTACTGGTTGGAGTTATGCCATTGGGCCCACCGAAACCTCTATCTTGCCAAATTATTGTTGGAAGACTCGCTGCGGTCCAGAGCAAGCGACCGCCAGGGAGAGGAGTAACAGATCAACCACAAGGAGAGGGGAAGAGTTGTACAACCCAGGCTTCGCCGCAATACAGAACCTACCCTCCCGAGGCTGCCATCATTTCTTGATGGAGATCCCCGTTCGTCGCACGCAGTTGTTTACCAGGGAGAGCGCCGCCGAAATGCACGTTAGGAGGGAAAGTTGCAACTTTTATTACTTCCAAGCCTATCATCTTCACGTCGCCGGCAATTATGGGCTGTTGAACACTCTTGCCGGAGTTCCCAGTTGCAGGCTGGTGCAGATCACGTCAGAAGAAGAGAATTGCTGCCGCCTTTAGGTGTTGCTGTTAAGAAACAGAAAAGAGGAAGAAGAGGATAAAGTCAGAGAATTAAAGTTAGTAAAAAATTTACCAAGTAATCAGCAAGAAAACAAAAAAATTAATAAATGATGAGTACTAATTTAATTATAAACGGACTTAAAGATATAAGTTAAACTTTAAAGAACTAGTGGAAATTCGTATGGGTTATTTTTTACTCGTGCCATTTTATTTTTATCACATTATTTTTGTGGGTAACAAGGGTACCTGCTAAATTACTCCAAATGAAAACTATAACTCACATAAGGTTTAAAAAAGGAAAAAAAACTTTATCATAGTAACATCACAACGAGGACTTTTATACAATATTCCTCATATACATCATTTTAAAATTTTAGCTTTATCATTACTTAGACAATATTTTTTATGGATTTACCATTTATCTCAATTTCACAAGATTTTTTAACTATATATAATGCAAAATTATCTACATCTCTTAGTTATCTACTAATTTATCATTTCACCTCTAAAAAATTAATTGATAAAAAGTATTTCAAATTTTGATAGTAAATTATATATTTCATAATTAATACATAGTGGAGTCACATGCTAGCTAGTTATAATTTTCTTGATTAAAATTATTATTATTATTACTATATATATATAGAAAAATTTTCTCGGACAAGGGTAGAGAATCATTCTTATTTCAAAATTTAATCTAGGTCGTTCAATTACAAAGACGACCCAAATTTAATGATTAAAAAAATACTCTACCTTCTTCTTCTACTCGATAGCCACTTAGGTTGTGCACAACCGGATCTAGTCTGGGGGAAGCCAGACTTGGCTGCCCTATGTCTAGATTTGGCCGGGATGACAACAGTGATCTGACCACTGCACCATGGGGGTGCTGGATGTTTATTTTGATTTTTTGCTTTCTTAAAATAGACACTTGAATGACCGAGATCAGAGTTTGAATTGGGTAATATATATATATATATACACGCGCGCGCAGACACTAGGATCTCTTTGAAATTTGTATTAACAAATATATGATTTATATAATGCCTTAGTAAACTAAAGAAATGTAAATATTTTTTTATAACTTTTATTACTTGAATTAGATTATCAAAATAGAGTTGATCATAATTTTGTATGTTAGAGAGTCATCATACAGTGACTCGGAAGTTACGTAGCGAAGTCGTATTAAATAAAAAATAAAAAATATTCTGAAAAAATAAATATTGTTGGGCCCTTGTACAACACAGTGACCCCCTGAGTCAATGGGGAACATATTTAGACTTAATCAAAAGTTGATGGGGTGGTGGATTTTGCAAAGAATGCAGCGACTCAAATAAAGGAGTGCACAGAGCCAAATAAATATTGGCTGTCTCCATTTTCCCACAAAAATGTAAAACCTACGCATCATAAAGTCGTCCCTAAATGTCATCAATCAATATCTTGACTTCTAATAGACTTTCGCTTCATAATATTAATATATATATATATATATATATATTACTATAGCAAGATGGATTTTGTAGCTCTCGTCGTGTTTTGTCCTTCGCTTTACATTATATTAATTTGGGCTGCACAAAGTGCTCTTTTCTTCCCCAACTCGTCCAAAACTCTTCGTTTTATTTTCTACTTGCACAAAATTCTCTCCATCGTCTTTTCCTTTCTCTTCTACTTGCCCGAAATTCTTTGATTTCATCTCCTACACACCCAAAAGTCAATATTGACCAATATTTATATTTAATTATTTAAAACACATATTTTTAACTATTAAATATTTAAAACAAGTGTTTCAACTATTTAAATATTAATGTTTAAAATTTAATATTAAAAGTTCTTCACATAATTTTTGCTTTTGATAATTTAAAATTGTTTTCAATGAGCAAGATATTTTTAAATGTATTTGGAAAAATTGTGTTTACCATAAAATATTTACTTATATATGCATTTCAAGTAGGGCTGTTAAACAAGTGAGCAAGCCAAGTTATTGAACTAGACGAGCGAGCAAGCCAAGTTATTCGAGCTCGAATACATTAAACTATTTAATTCATGCTCGAAATCCTCAAATATTTTTTATGTTGTTCGAGCTCAAATATTTTAAACTATTTAATTTTGCTCGAAACCCAACTCGAAAGTAGTTCACGAGGCTCACTCAATTAAGCTCAGACCCAAATACCAATTACAATTTCTATTTTTCTTGTATATGTATCCAACAAAAAATCGAATATGTTAAACTATTTAATTCTGCTCAAAACCCAACTCGAAAGTAGTTCACGAGGCTCGCTCAATTAGGCTCGGGCCCAAATACTAATTATAATTTCTATTTTTATTCTACATGTATCCAACAAAAAATAATAATGCAATGAGCGTGGATTAAACACATAACCTTTAAGTTTTCGGATAACGCTCTCCCAACTGAGCTATCCCCTTGTTAATGTTACTTTGTTACTTTATTGTATATAAATAAATATAATTAGCTACAATTAAACTATATATATATATATATTATCTTAGCTAGGGCAGATAATATTTTTGTCTCAACTTTAATTGCGGTCGTTCGATTACAAGGATGACTCATATTTAATAAAAAACAAAACACCCTCACCACCACCCTCCTTTAATACATAGTCAATAATCATATTTATTTATGATTTTAAATGTATTTTAAATAGACAATGATATTATGTATATTATTTTATTATATTATCAAGTCGAGTTTAAGTCGAGCTACAAGTCGATTTCGAGTTGAGTTCGAGTTATTACCGAGTCGAGTCGAGTCGAACACTGCCTTTCTCAAGCTCGACTCATAGGATTCGAGTTTAAGTCGAGTTCGAGCCAAGCCTTACGCTAAATGCTCGTAAGCTGGTTCACTCAATTAGCAACCCTCATTTCAAGTGCCTTACACTAAATGCTTGTGTAGGTCAAAGCAGGTGTGTATGTGTGTGTGTCTATATATATATATATATATATATATATATATATATATAATGAATCTTTATTAGATATGAACTTTGTGAACCTATATCATGACCATTAGTTTTTAATTTAACGGTTACGCTTACACTTGATAGCTAGTGGTAGGTGGTTATGGGTAATTCTTAAAATATTAACAAATATGAACCATTAGATAAAAATTTTACAATTTCATAAAGGTTCACGAAATTCACAAATTAAAAGGGGCTCACACCCTATCATCTATAATTATTTATATTAATATTAAATAACGATGAAAAGCTTGCTTGGAAAAAGTAAAAGATGAACAGCTTGCAAAGAAGACTTGGTTGACTTGGTAGGTCATTGTCTCTTGACTCCCAAGTCCACCAACCTCTCCATCTATGTTTATCTATTTTATTTTATTACTTATGATGCCACTGATCTCTTTCGTTTTTCCCCAATTGGTCCTTTTCTCCAAGCTAATTCCACATGCCCCCATCCATATAATAGGACGTAGAAAATCGAACACACAATTTGTTTGTCTTCAGTGCGCGTTAAAAGAAGTCCATAAACACGCTCTCGCTTGACCTGTTTTAAGACTTGAGGCTTGTTTTTGTTTTCAAATATATGAAGCTTGTTTTTGTTTTGGAGTAGAAAAAAGTTCATATCTTGGATTGATTAATTGAAGACTAGATGGAGACCCGGCATTCCTCGTGTTAATTACCAATTTATCAGAAAACAATAAAGATGGGCAAAAACTATGTGAAATAATTAGGGGTGCCCATATATACGGTTTATAATTTGTCGGATTACTCAGCATTACTACACTAGAGAGTTATATCATGTGAAGTTCAAATCACAAGGGATGAAACCAATATTTTAAATACCATCGAATTCCAGATCCTATCCGGTATATTGCATAATATTTTTAAATCTAAGTAGGGTTTAATTAGACTTTCATACCCAGTTTTTTATGTTGTCAAAAAAACTTTAACTTTAACCAAATTATACAAATAATAAAGCCATCACCTGAAAACCATATTCTTCTTCATATTAAATCATAAGGAAGTAGAATTTGACAAGGGAAGTGTACGTGAATCTATAAAAGCAAAATTATTCTTCACTTCCTTAGGATTTTGATCTTCCAAATTCAATACTATTTTTTAAGACCAAAATTTCTGGACAATGGGATGTTAGAACAAAAAATTGCTTATAAATTTGAGGATCACAACCCCCTATTTATAACCTTAATTTTCATAATTTCAATTCAACCCATCATAAAAAAGAAACCACAAAAATAGTATATACACATATGAATCCATACCTATATTAACGGCCGATTAAAAGTAACTTTAATAGATCAACTGAATTTAGGTCAGTTTTAAATAACTATATATAATACAATTATAGATTCATATATATATTTATGTCCAAAATTCAACAATCTTCCACTTGGATTATATATACACAAATAATTGTATATAACCTTATGAACTCCAAAATAGCATACACTATTATTCCAGAATTACCAATCTCATCCATTAATTAATGTTAATATAGGATCAAGGCGATTTTTGTTACATTTATCGTAACTAAACTTATTCATGGTCACATACATTAACATAATTAAATGACATAGATCAAGTATTGATGTGTAACATGAAATTATATGTAATTTGATCTAAACATGCCTATTTTTAACTGGCCCAACATTATGGGATCACCAAAATAGAGTGAAACATAAACCAAATACTGTAATTCACACAAAATAAACTCCCACTAAAGTAGCATTTCATCAAGTGATACAACACCCAGATGAGTAATATGCTCATGCAAGACCTTAGGTAATAAACTTTTATAAAGACCTTGGGCGATAAACTTTTAGTAAGCAAATCTGTAACTATAGAGTTTGTCTCAATATGCTCTGTAGAAAGTTTACCATTCTAAACTCTTTATTTTACAACAAGGAACTTGATTGCTATATGAAATTTAGATGAGCTCATGTTGTTGTTTGAGTATAATACTGCAGACTGATTGTCACAAAATAACTTAAGTGGTATTTCAATATTATCAATAATGCACAACCCTGTGACAAAATTTTGCAACTATATTCCATGATTGGATGCCTAATAACAAGCTATGAAATTAGCAGCCATGGTGGAAGAATCTATGAGTGTCTACTTAGCAATTCTCCAAGAAATAGCTCCTCAAGCAAGCAAGTAGACATAGCTAGAAGTGGATCGACAACTATCTTGACATCTAGAAAAATTGGAATCAGAATACCCAATGATTTCAAGTTCATCTGACTTTCGATATATAAGTATGTAATGTTTTGCTCTCTGAAGGTATCTCATGAATCTTTTGGTTGCTTTCCAATGATCGAATCCTAAACTACTTAAATATCTAACATTCCAATAATATAAACAATATCTGGACACGTACATACTTGAGCATACATAAGACTTCCCACTACTAAAGCATAAGGAATCTTTTGCATTTCCTTTCCTTCTATGTCATTTTTAGGGCATCAATTGAGACTGAATTTGTCTCCTTTACAAATAGGGGTATCACCTGGTTTACAACCTTGCATGTCAAATCTCTTAAGTACTTTTTATATAGATCTTTTGTGATAATCTGAGTATATATCGAGAGTAATGTCAATGTATTTGAATTCCTAATAAAAAATGCATTTCCAAGTTATTTCATTTCAAATTTCTTCGATAAAAATCTCTTGGTGTCATGCAAGAAACCTATATTATTGCTGGCAAGCAATATATCATCAACATATAAAACTAGAAAAATATACTTACTTCCACTAAACTTATGGTATATACAATCATCAATCACATTCATCTCAAACCCAAACAAGAAAATAACTTGATGAAATTTGTGATAACCATTTATGAGAAGTCTACTTAAGTCCATCGATGGATTTCTTTAATTTTCAAACCATATTCTTTGAATCTCCCGATACAAAATTTTATGGTTGCACCATATTAATTGTTTCATCTGTGTCACCATTTAGAAACGTAGTCTTTACATCCATCTGATGCAACTCAAGATCAAAATATGCTACAAATGCCATAATTATTCTGAACGAATCCTTCAATTAAATTAGAAAGAAAGGCTCATTATAATCGATGTCTTTCTTTTGAGTAAAGCCCTTCGCAACAAGATGAGTCTTATATCTTTTTACATCAATTTTTGAATCCCTCTTGGTTTTAAATATCTATTTACAACCAATAGGTTTCGTACCTTCAGGCAATGGAATAAGATCTCAAACGTCATTAACTTTCATGGACTTTATCTCTTCATTCATGGCATCAATCAACTTTTAAGAATTAGAACTCTTCATGGCCCAATGAAAGTTGATTGGATCATCTTCCATCATTCCAATGTTACCCTCATGTTCTTGGAGAAATATGGTATAATCATCTGGAATTGCATTTCTCCTCTCTCTTGTGGATCCCCTTAATGACATTTGCTCTTGAAGCTGTTGAGTTTCCTCTTCTGGTATAACTTGATGATTGTGATTAGGGAGATTCTCGACATTGTCTTGTAATCCTAACATTGTTTCTTAAATAATATCAGGAATTTGATCCTGATTATTGCCAAGAACAATTATGGGAAGAAAAACAGATTATTCTTCAAAGACAAAATCTTTAACTTTATTTCCCCCTCCAAACTCAGCATCCCCAAAGAACTAGGCATTTTTCATCTCAAAGAATGACCTTATTTTTTCATAAAATTTATACCCTCTAAACCGTTTAGAGTACCCAACAAAATAGCTGCTAACTATTTTTAAGTCTAATTTCCTTTCATTTGGCCTATAAGGCCTTGCCTCAGTTGGACAACCCCAAATGTGTAAATGTTTAATACTGGGCTATTTTGTAGTCCACAATTCATAAGGGGTCCTAACTGTTGTCATTATTGGTACTCTGTTAAGAAAATATATTATTGTCTTTAGCGCCTTACCCCAAGATTGAATCAGGTAAAGTAGTATGAGCAATCATACTCTCACCATGTCTTTTAATATTCGGTTCGTCTTTCAGTAACACCATTCATGGTAGGAGTACCTGACATTGAGTATTGTGGGACAATTCTGTACTCTTCTAGGAATTTGGCAAATAGTCCTGGACGTTGTACACCAATCCATCATATCTACCATTGTATTCACCACCACGATCAGATCTGATAGCCTTAATAGTTTTGTCAAGTTGGTTCTCAACTTCAGCCTTATATGCCTTAAACACATCCAAAGCTTGGGACTTCTCATGAATGAGATAAAGGTAATCATAATGAGAATAATTATCTATGAACGCAATAAAATATTGCTGACCATTTCAAGAAGCCGTAGAAAATGGCCCGCAAATGGCCGTATGTATTAGTTCTAAGACACTTGAACATCTAATGGCACCTAGTCTCCTTATATTTGTTTGTTTTCCCTTAATGCGCTCAACACAAACTTGAAGATCTGATAAATTAAGAGAATCAAAAATTCCATCTGATATAAGTCGTCTAATTATTTGTTTAGAAATGTGCCCTAAGCGCTTATGCTAAAGTAAAGCAGAATTCTTATTGGTTAATTTTCTTTTCGTACCACTTACACCCACATGCAAAGTTTCATTAAAAGATGCAATAGTATCAAGTAAATATAGATTTTCATAAAAAGACAAAGAACTCATACCCATAATATTTGAATTTAGAAAAATATTAAAATTATTATTTCTAAATGAATAAGAGTAACATAATTTGTCCAACATAGAAATAGAAATCAAATTCTGTTTAAAAGATGGTACTAAATATGTATCTTTCAAATCCAAATAATATCCCATCTTCAGTAATAATCTAAAAGTCCTGATTGCTTCAACTAGAATTGATTTTCCATCACCCATATAGACGAATCTTCTAACATCATTGGCTTTCGACAACTCACATAACCCTGCATTGACACACTTATGTAAGTAGTAGCACATGAATCTAGCCACCAAGTGTGTATTGACATTGAAGCTAAATTAACCTCAGAATAAACAAAATTAAGAAATGGACTTTTTTACACGTCATTCGTGATACTTAGTGCATTCCTTCTTCATACGTCCAGGTTTACCATAAAAGAAATGCAAAGAAGCCTGATTTTCTTTTTTGCTATTGCTTGTGAGAACTATTACCAGCTTCCTTAGCCTTCTTTCTTTTCTTATTTTTGTCTTGATAGGTACTAACCAAGTGAGCACTTTCTTGCTTCGACCTTTCTTCTTCTTGGACACAATAAGAAATGAGCCCATTAAGAGTCCATTTGTCCCTTTGGCAGTTGTAACTGACTTTGAAATGACTAAATTGTGTCGAAAGAGAAATTAAAACTAAATGCACGAGCAAATCCTCAGATAGCTCTAACTTAAGTGCTTTTAGTTTTGAAGCAATATTTTACATCTCTAAGATGTACTCACTTATGTTTGTTTTGCCTTTAAACTTCATTGAAATCAAGTTCGACAAAAACATACTTGTTTCAGCCTTACCATTTTTTACAAGACGCTTTTCAATTTCTTTAAAAAACTCAGTGGTTGTAGTAACCTTCTCAGACATATCGCCCCTGACGGTCTCTAGAATTTCACACTTCATGATCATAAGACTCATGCGATTTAAACGTTCCCACTTCACAATTTCTCATTTTTCCTCAATGGAACTTTTGTCCGTAAGATAAGCAAGTTGTTCAGTCCTTAACACAAGGTCAATATCCATGCAGTTGAGAATGTTCATCACGCTATCTTTCCAATCCTTAAAATTATCTTTAAGCATTGGAACTAAATTGATATTAGCAGAAATCATAGAAGCCAATTAATATTCACTTCAATCAAATACCCACAATTATCTTAATATTAAAAATAAATTAATTTCCACAAAAGGAGCTACTGTGGTAGCATATTGTGGTCATTAATAATTTCTAAAATATTAATTATAACTAAAGCATAATTTGAATTTAATAATCCCAATTATAAATAACATAAAACTAAAAAAGGTTATAAAAGTATCTTTATTTGAAAATTTCTGAAATTATAACCTTTTTATAACTTTATTTTCTTCACTTGATATTTTACAAAAGAGTACCTTGATTTAGGAATAATTATCTCTCATATACAAATTTCTTGTATTGTCATTTAATCCAATTTGTGAAAATGACAATAACTATTATTGAATTTTGGGAAACTCCCAATGGTGAAGACCATATTAATTTATTCCCTCTTACAAATTAGTATTATTTTGAGATCTTAAATCATTAGATCTAGATGTAATATGGAACTAGACAGTTCAAATAAGAGTTTATTAATTAGTCCTCAATGATCTAATATGAAGTTGCTGGGATTCCACTTGTAAAAAAAACTTTAACTTTAACCAAATTATACAAATGATAAAACCATCACTAGAAAACGTTGTTCTTCTTTTTGATAGTTGAAGCGTACCTGAATCCATAAAAGCAAAATGAATCTTTACTTTAGGTTTTGATCTTCCAAATTCAGCAGTAGTTCTTCAAGACTAAAGTTTATGGACGATGGGATACCAGAACGAAAAATTACTTGCAAATTTGGGGACCATAACCCCCTATTTATATCCTTATTTTCATAATTTCAATTCAACCCATCATAAAAGACAAATTACAAAAAATGGCATCAACACATATAAATCCATTCTTATATTAATGACTTATTAAACTTAACTTTAATAGATCAATTGAATTTAGGCCAACCTTAAATAATAGCATATGATACAATTATAGATGTATGTATATATTTATGTCCAAAATCTAACATTTTAATTTGAACTTTTCTCCAAATGTTTCTTATTAAAAATTATGTTATTTTTACTGGTATTTATTAATATTAACCAAATATATCTCATACCAAGTATGATAACCGAGATATTGGGATGCTAATCGAGCAACCAGCTCGTGAGTATTTAACATTGGCTCAACTCAACTCGAAACTCGATATAAAGATATTCCAGCTCGAATTCAACTAGTTAAATTTATGCTCGAGCTGAGATTGAGCACTTCGACTCGACTTGATTCGAAATTTATCTGTATTCAACTCAAACTCGACTCAACAATAATTGTAATATTTCTGA
The DNA here is from genome assembly GCA_033002965.1 of Piper betle. Lineage (NCBI taxonomy): Eukaryota > Viridiplantae > Streptophyta > Magnoliopsida > Piperales > Piperaceae > Piper > Piper betle. Next base: position 19,390 of record JAURVB010011918.1, on the reverse strand, counting down.
TTCTAATGGGTGATCATATTTTATTAAAACAACATGGAAAATGGAATATATATGGGCATGCGATGAATAATTTTTTAATATATGTATAATGACTAAATCAATTACTTCACGTAGTAAATTAAATAATATGTTAGCACTAAAATATCTAATAATAACATCATTTGTTGCCAATTTAAATGAAAATATCACTGTTAGTTTAGGTTTTGTACCATTCTACTACTTGATGCATTGAACTAGTTAAGATGATATATTGCTTGTAAATTTTTTTTAGGTGATTTTAGGTTCATTCCCTTTTGTTTATCCCAATTTGAGCTAATTTTTAGCTAGTATATTACAATTTTTTTTAAACAATATTAGCTAACATACCAAAGTTTTGACCAATATGTATTACAATTGGTTTAACTAGGTAGAACTTGGGATTCAATATATTGTATTGGATCAAATCTTATATAACCATAGTCATAAATGATAAAATAGTTTATAATAGTAAATAATATGATGCAGTTCTTTGGTTTAATATTACTTATTTGACTATTTGGTCAGGGCTCAAACCATGGTATGTAGGAATTTTATATTTAATTTTTCAGCACATACTTTAGCACATTAGTCCTAACTCTCACATCGCTCTCAAATAAAACGCACCCCTCTTGTCTCTCAATATATACACCTACAAGATAATACACATATTATTAATTCCTATTATTTTGATCTCAGACCGAATCAAGCTGGAATGTAATATAATAGAGCCAGCTTCTAAAATGATGTTGATCATTAGAAGAGTGATTTAGTGTGTTATATTAGTAGATAATAGATAGATAAGTTATATTAATAGATAGATAGATAAGTTATACTAATAGATAGATAAATATATAACAAGGAGAGTGATTTACTTTCTAATATCTATAGATAGATAGATAGATAGATAGATGATAGATAGAAGGAGCCTAAAGCAAAATTGGAAGTTTCTACGGCAATACACATATATACAACTTGTTGAGAGTAAATCCTCCATTAAGAGGCAACACCTAAAGTAGGAGAGAGCTAATTATGAATACTTATTACAAATAGCTAGATTCACATTATCCATAGGCCTTATATAGATCATAAGAATGGACAATAATGTGGAAATAATTTAAGTGCAAATAATTGATAAGCAAGTAAGCATCAATTAAATTAGCAAGGCAAGTAGACAATAAGAACTCAAATATTAAAGTGTGTGGGTGAGGCACAACAAGTTATGTTCAAAGTTGCCTCATGTGTTGGTAAACAAGTCAAATCATATAAGTAGTAAAATGGCCAGGAACCTAATAATACTTAACTCCCAATAGCAAACAAATTAAATATGAAGGAGTCAAGCTTGTATGCAATCAAGTGAATGCAAAAGAGATAATTGCACACAAGTGAAAGGGAGAAGAGAGGGACACAAATTAATTTTTAAAGTGGTTCTTAACTAGTACTCCTTTCTTCTAGTTCACTAATCCGTTGGTGAGTAAGTACTCGTAGCTCTACTAGGCAAACCAACTTATAACCTTACAAGCAACCAAGCTAGGCCTCCTGCTAATGAACCTTGCACTCCAAACACCCTTGGAGTCTCAGTAATTTTCCTTCTCCAATGCCAAGTGCCAAGGGATCCAAGCTCTACCAAGCTCCAAACTCCCTTGGAGTTTACAACCTTGGAAGCTACACCTTCTCCAAGAACCTTCTCTCCTCAAATACGATGTTTCCTCACACACACTCACACTCACACACCGGAGTCGATGACTATTCACAGCTATTACCTTGACACCAAAGAAAAGTTTGACCCAATGCTTGATTTCTTCCCTAGTTGATCTTAATTCGACATTAGAAGTATAATGATTGTTTCGCAAGAACCAAATATTTTTTCTTATAAAGAATGTATATTTGATTCCATCCATAAATCCATTTTATTTACTATAAGTTCCAGTATCAATAAGATTTCTAGTTCTTACTCTTCATATGTTATGACCTAAAATACAAGCTAATACGTAAGCCTTTCCTAACGCAAGTTTGTCCATCTAATTTTGATCTAAGAGAATGCAGAGTCCACCAAGATAGCAAGAGGTTTTCAAAATACACTCCCCAAGCCTCTATTTACAAGTTCTCTATGCCTCTCCTCAAATAAGAGCCATTGGGATTTGAACCTCCCCGTTTCTATTTTTTTGAACCGCTAGTTTTGGCAACTTTTCCATATCAATTGGATGTTGAACTATCGACCGAAAGCTAGTCGAACTATCACTTAAAACTAGCCAAGTCAGCTCCGGTTGTCAAACGCACAATCGAATGTAAGTCAAACCATCGTCTCAAACGTTACCAATCTACTGTGAGCTTTCGAACTCCAAGATCAGTTTTAGAAGTCTTGTTGAAGATCACTTTGTCAGCCGAATGTGCGAGTGAACTTCTATCAACGCTGATGCTTCAATTCTTTAACTTTAGTCCTATCTTCAATTGTCAAACCCTCAACTGAAGGATAATCAAAGTCAATTTATGCATGGCTTCTCACCTAGCCCTAGGTCTCCAATTACCAAACCACTGACAAAATGTCAGCCAAAGGTCAAAACTCTACTTCCTAATTGGCCTGCACCTCCTAGTTTCAGTTACTGAAGTCCTAACCAAACTTTAGTAGAAGTGTTGAACACTCCAATAACACTTCATTCCTTTCTTCAATCTCCAAACTTGATTTTCTGTTGCTTGATTGTTTTCTCCAAGCTAGGCATCCTTATAGTTGATATGGAGTAGCTACAAGTAATTTTTATTTCTTTATGTTCAATAGGAATGCATGCATGAACAGAATTAAGTATAGCTACAGCCTATATGATATGAAACCTAAGCACTAGTAGAAAATTGGTCCTCAACAACCGGAAATCCTATTGTTGAAGACCATAAATGTGGTCGTTGATAAAATTTATGGCCGCATTTGTAACTATATAATCTGATTGTAGTAGCTAGGGTAGCTGATAACATTTGCGACTGGAGAGAAATTTGGTCACAAAAGTGCAATTGGGTATGCCCGTTTTAGTTCAATTTCTAAATTAGCGACTATATTTGTGCTCGTAAAACAGGTTGCAAATTATTTTTAACCGAATTTCCAATCCCAAATTCAGTTTCAACTTGGACTCCATGATGGTTTCTTTCCTGTCGCTAAACCTTTGTGGCCGGGTTTTGGTCGCAAATGCAATCACAAACCGGACACAACCCGATTGCAAAATAACCCAAAACTTTCCAAAACAATTGTTATTTTTTGTTTTAAATTACCTATTTAATAACAAAAGATTGTAAATTAATACATATGATGACAACTATATATAAAAACATAGAATAAGAGTTAAATCTAAAATACAATAAAATATTCAATGTCATATATGAAATATCAATCAATGTTTAGTACAAAAAAAACTCTAACTATATCTATATCAAGGGAGGGGTGGGAGGATCACGAGGGGGCATATCAGGGTCATGATCAAAAGGGGCATGACATTGTTCTATACATATGGCCATCATATGAAGAAGCATTCGAGAATCTAGTGCAGTTGTAATAGACTAGACAAGTTGGTCATCACTACTCTGAGTCGCCTCCCTCAGTCGCTAGTCTCTCTCGTCAAAAGGTTGGGTAACCAAGCAGTCCTAAGCCTCAGCCCCTACCTCCATCTCCTCCCTCATCCTCGTGATCTCTACCTATCTATCCTACTCTTTGGTCTCTAAATCCTCGAGCCAGTGAAGGAAAGACTCATCAGGTTGAAGAGTCTGGCTCATTGTACCAATGCCATACCCAGCATCATCAGCAACATGAGAAGTGGATCCATGTGACTCACGAGGAAGGTGATGCACAACTATCAATACAGATCCCAATCCATAATATTGACCCTTGTTTGGCACTGTGACCGCATATCGGTATGTCATAAGGTCAACTCTATGTCGAGTAGAAGGATCAATACTATATGTCAACTCTATACACTCTCAGTACCTAGCATGAAAAAATGTTATTGATTAGCATGGATCAGTTAACAATTTTTTAAAAATAAAACATGCACAAAATGAGTAGAACATCATAGGACATTACATAAAAAGAAGTTTGATATATTTGAAATTTATAATGAAATCATTATAAAGTATATAATTTTAAAGAAAATCTTGCAGTCTCCCCTGTAAATAGAACATTAGAAAAATTCCGCACCTATACAAATTTTGTATTTCATATTTTACAATTTCATAATCCATATTCCACACAACATTTACACATTCAACAAACAATTTCACATTCACTAAGCAGAAAATGTTTGGCCGTCACATGGGGCCTTCTTCTGTTAAGCACAAATAACAGAGAAGCTCTGCCAACCCATGTTTGTTCGTTTACTCAAACCATTAACAACAATTAAACATTTGACAAATAGTAAAAGATAAAAAAACAATGTTGTCGTACAAATCAAACTAACTTGTCAATTTAACAAAAAAATCATATTTTGAAATAGAAATTTGAACTCACTTTTTGCTTATTTAAAAAAATTTTAAATAATGATTTTGAATTTATTTTTTCACATACGAGGATTACAAAAGTATTAAAAAATACATTATTAGTAGACGAATTGTTATTCATCTTCAAATACTAATTCTAAATCTGAAGATGAAGTCTCACCATATCTACTAGATCACAAAACATACAATTCTTCTATGTTTACTTCATAATTTATATCTGAATTAGCTAGTAATGTGATGCTATTTCAGGATCATTATTAGATTGAGGGCAGCTTGTTCATGTATGATCTTCTTGATGCACATTATCTACTTTTTATTTATTTGTAAGTCCTCCTATGACATATGCGTGACAAATTCTCTTCTAGGTCTTACTTTCAAGCTATCCACCACTTTCGTCTTTCTCAATGCTTAGACAGGTAAGACATGTAATACACCTATTAGGCTTGTCAGGCTTGAGAGGCCAGAATGAATACATCGAAAGGAGGCTCATGTACTGTTATATTTAACTTCAACTAAATTATGGGGATATAAAATTTGTACTCCTCTAATTGTATCAAATCAGTGGCACTTAAATAAAATAATTGTATCCTTGCTATAATGTAACTCATACACATTAAGAAGGATTCCATAATAATCCGTCTCCTCTTTAGAACACACACTACCTCTAACACAAACCCTACTATGGGATGTTTGTTAGAAGACATCATAGATGGTGATTCAAAAATTATAACCATTTGTATAGTATCCTTTAAAATGTCTTACATTTCGAGATGGCTATAGGATAAGGTGCAAATACAATTATCAATCTAAAATTTCTGATCTGCATAACTTTCAACGAAAAACTAACATTTTTCAATAAAGGATCATTGTTAATAGTATTGTAATTATCTTTCTAGATTCTTAAATTACTTACATAATTATGTAAGCATCCTGCAAAAGTAGAATCTCTATATTTCGATAAATCTTTGTCAGAGATATACCTATGTTGATGTTTGACATTTGCATTAAATAATCTTCAACATAAAATAATAAACATGTTAAATTTTTTAAATGAAATGAAATACTATATGGAAAAATAAGTTTTGATCGCACATACTCGACATAAGGTCCAATCTCTCCATAGTTCAAAAGAACATAGGTATGGGCAATATGTAGTTCTTAAACCTTCAGTGTCCAAAAATCATTAGTAGGAGCAATTGCTCAACCTGGATGTGAAAATATTGATAGAAAACCAATCCTACATCTTGGACCACCATCAGGATTTTGTTGAGGACGATACAAGGGTTTTGGAATGTCATCTTCAAAATAGAAAGTACAGAATAATGATATTTCCTCCACAATATACTCCCTTTGGATATGCCTTAGTTTATACTTTCTCTTTAAATATTGAATAAATATTTCAAAAGGATGCATCCATCTATATGAGGTGGCCCACATACGCGAGCCTCAAAAGCTAAGTTAATAGGTAGATGCTCCGTTGAATCAAAGAAATTTGGCGATAGAATCTTCTCTAACTTGCAAAGTATTAGCGGGATGTCCTTTTCTAATGTTCAGAATATCGATAACTAAGCTTGTTGATGTGATGTCTCTAAAAAAATAACACAACTCTATCATTACATTTCATAAAGGGCTAAAAATTAGATCACGAAAGGCAACAGACATGAACCTTTGCAAGAAAACATGACAATCAAGACTTTTAAATTTACTGACATCGTAATCATCATCCACAGAATTTGAAATATTCGAAGCTTATCCGTTAGGTAATTTCCATGTGTTAATCCATCAACAAACATTATTTGTATCTTGCTTGGTGATGGAGTAAGCGGCTTTAGGCATCATCAAGTAGTGCCCATTGTCAATCAACTTCAATTTAAGTCAATTACAGTACACGTCTTTTCGACCTTTAGCATCATCCTTGTTCTTTTCCCCTTTTTGCACCCATCAACATATAGAATAAGTTTTCAAATAGATTTTCTCTACATGCATAACACCTATATTATGCCACACTAATAAAGAGCATCAATACAACAATTCCCAAAAGATGCATTTGTTCTACCAATTGCGAGTATCTCCAAAACTAGGAAATATTTCATCATTTTCCAACCATGGTCCAGATTTTACATCTGACAATGCATCTACTCTTAATTTAATCTCGCTCATTAATATTGGTGGAAGTCCATCTTTTTCAATTCTGTTTTTTAAAAATTATTGTATTTGCTATCTACACGGGTGATTTGGAGGAAGATGTCGTTGATGACAATCAAACTAATAAGGTGTAACGACCCGTCCATTCTGAGCCACGAGCCAAGTGTTACTATATGAAACTAAGTGTCTCATAAATTAATTTTCTATTAATTTTCAAGATTTTAAATAAACTCATGGCATAAAATTTAATATAACAAATGTTCAAATAATCTACACCCCATGAACCAAACCGAAATCCCGCTGTCATGCAAACAATTTAAAAGTATAATAATAAATAAGAAAAAAATAATAGTCTAATAACAGAGTCCTCCAGCTGTCCCGACTTTACCCATCATTCTATAATGCTCACACCTGTGGAAGCAATTCCACGTTAGTGATAAAAACACTAAGCCATATAATTACAAAAAACAAGTTAATATCTTCCACAACATCTGCATTTGAGTCTTTTAGTGATTATGACCCTATGATGAGCTCTTATTATGCCAGGAGGGGTGGCCACCCCATTCAGCTACAATCTCATGTATGAGCACACACGCTATGTGGCCCACGGCATGTAGTTACCAATATGTGTCATTGCCTCACCCTCTTGGTATCACAAGTGCATAATGAGTCGTCTTGCGCCACTGCGCCCTATCACCACCCCTTTCGATATGGGGTAGGTATTTAATTTCTCAAGAATTTTAAGGGTGTTACCCCGTGTCGAACTAAGTCAATTCTTTGCCCCCAGTTGCGCTCAGTGCATGGTGATCAAATGTAGGCTTAGGCCAACCAATGCTCCCAAATAGGAATATATAACATTTTGAGTAATTATACGAACTTGGAATTGTGATGAGGCACCCACAACTATGACACATGATCCTAATATGAATGAAACTTCTCTAAAGCCTTCCCTTTATGAGCCAAATGTGCTCACAAACTATTAAGATGATGTTTTGTTTAACATCATCAGAATTCTCCTTTATAGAAGAATATGTGTGAAATTCAAGAAGTCACTACATTAAACTTTTATAGAAAAGAACGTAATTATACATAATTATATTAAATATCAACCATTTGTGTGATAATGAAAAGTCAAAAACTGACTATTGACTTAATGCGAATGGGTGTCAACTCGCACTCACAATTCCCAATCTCAAAAATTTACTAAATAAAACTTATTTAAAATCATCCATAAATATCATCGTACTGGTACGCTAAATGTAATAATTGATAATTTATGATATTGATTCTCAAGAATTAATTTAATTAAATAATATTTATGATTTGTTTTAAATTTATAAAAATAAAATAATGTAGTTATTTTTTTGGGTTTTACATAAGGTTTGCGTGAGTGTTGCAGTAGAAAAACTATTATTTTTTTATACGGATATGGTAAGCAAGCCTACCATGGGTGATCCATCCCATAGTTGTAAAAATCAGAATCGGACATTGAATCGGATTGTGAGTCATTGAATCGGACCGATTCATCAAAAATCGAACAAGAATCTGTTCACTTAAATTAGTCAAAATCAGTGGGTTATTAGTTATAGAACATGTCATTTTGATGGTACGATGTGTATTATGTTTTATGATATTTTTTGAATTTTTATTGAATTATTTAGAGTTAGTTATTATTTTTAACTCGAGTCAGAGTTGAGTCAACATTTAATAATGAAAATGCAACCTACTATTTCTTTCCCCCGATTCTCTCTCCCCGACGCGCCGCCCCTCCTTCACCTCCGTCGATCGCAGCCGCCGCGCTACCCCTTCCCTACCGGCCCCTCTCGTACCCTGGGCACCCGGCCGCCGCCCCCACCCAATCTGCACCCCCCCCACCCCCCCAATCGCCTCGTCGCCACCCTTGCCGCCCCATTGCCTGCCACCATTGTCCCCCCAGCTCCCAAGGTTGCCCATCGCCGCCCTCACCGTCGTCTAAAATCGGCCGATTCATGGACCGATTTTCACGAATACCGATTTACCCTTTTTTTAACACGGATTGCCTTCGATCTAATTTAAATCAGTCGATTCTGAGTGGCTCATAATAATTTCAAGTCATCTATGAGATGTCTAAGAAATACATCAATATTTTGACAAGGCCTATTTTATGTAGGAATGAGCAAAGTTAAGAACGTAAATGGGCATGTCATGCACATCCATGGTGGCAAATTATAAATAGTGATAATGACCGCCAGATAGAATACAACTTCGCTAAATACCCAAATGGATTGACCCGTCTGTACACAAGCCTAATCTTGATCTAAAGGAAAGGAAGGGTAACACCCATCAAACTGTTTCTATGTCTCTATGTGAAGGGTGAGTCACTTCCCCAGGGACACCTAGATTCTATGTATGCCAAGACATGTATTCAACAGTCTTTCACGACTTAAATAATCTTTGTGATCTTGGAATAATAGAAAATTTCGCAATCCTTCAGCTATGGCACGCTTCTTCCAACGACCATCTTCCTTTGCTGCTAGATATCTTTCAACCTTGAAGTGTAGACACTCTTATAAATGCAATGTCTCCTTATAAAACAACATGCACTCAATGGGACATACATGTATTTTTTCTACTCTCATTCTTAGCTTCTTCATCAATTTCTTTGAGTCATAAAAGAACCCAACAACTTGTTCTCATTTGGCAAAATACTTTTCATAACAAAAACAAACTCATCAAATATTGTTTGGGCACCATTATGACGTGTTTTTATATTTAATAACATTGCAATTGTATACAGATGAGATGCATAGTCACAACCTTGATACAATTCTTGATCTTCTTATTGAAGGAGATCAAAAAATCCTTGCACCTCTAGATTAGGTGGTTCATCAGTGGAGTCATGGTGATGTGGCAATTGTTGAGGAGCCTCAAAATGTGGACCAGCAACATCATATACCGCATCCCTAAAACCTAAATTATCTTCATCAATTGCACTTGAACTTGAACTTTCACACTCATGATTCCCATATACAGATAGTAACTCTCACCATGAGAGGTCCATATATAATAGATTGCCATAAATCCATGATAATATAAATATTGCCTGATATCATTTTGTTCCATACTCAACCGATTAGCACATCCATTACACGGACAAAGGATTTCCAAATTACTAATAATTACTAGATGCAAGAATGCAAAATCAAGAAACATCTCAACTCCTCACTCATAATCTGGATTGAAAATTCCTCCTCCTAACCACCTTTTATACATCCAATCATGATCCATTTGTATTCATTATCACATGCACTTAATCACTAAAAACAAGTTAATTCAGATGTCTATAATACAACATACAACAGTCTGTATGTTTATATAAAATGCATGTAATACTTGAAAATTATTGTTTTACATGATTGTGAAATAAAACTATGACAAATTAAAAATTAATTATGAAATCATAGTGCTCAACTCACTCGAAACTAATCGAGTCAAGAAAAACACTAAGTATTGTACTTGATCTTATGGAATCATAGTGCTCAACTACTAGTCCAAACTAATTCGACTATAGAAAATGCACTAATTTGAATACTTGAGCTTATGGAATTAAATTGTAACTTAAGAGTTATGAAAATTCAAATCTCAAGTTTAAGCAAGGTGTCATCGTATTAATTCAATTAATTAATTTACACATCTATTTTCAATCATCACAAAATAATCATTAATTTTAATTACTAATTTTAATCATGAATTTAAACAAATAAAATAAAATTATGCTAATAATACTATCATAATCATTATTTTAAATCTTATATATGAACAACAAAAAACAATAAACATTCAAGAACAATTATATAAAATTTCAAAACAAAATCAAATTAATTAGTTTTTAAAAAATTCCAACTACACTAATTTAAATATATATCGAAAATAAGAATCATAATCACAAAATAAACCCTAATTTTAAAATTTTGTCCTAACAATAAACAACAAACACTCAACAACAATTATAACAAAATTTCAAACATAATCAAATTAATTAGTTTTTAAAAAATCCCACCTACCCTAATTCAAAAATATATCCAAAATAACAATCATAATCACAAAATGAACCATAATTTTAAAATTTTGTCATAATAATAAACAATAAATATTCAACAATACTTGAGAACTACAACAATTGATAATTTCAATCATAATTAATATATTTATCAAAAGAATAGAAACATTAAAAATTAAAAATTTATACCTAAAACGTGTGTGAACCATGGTGGCAACGACGAACAAGGCAATCAGAGATCAGCAGCAGCGCAGCCTCCTGCGGTGGCGGCGAGCTGTGTCAACGAATGACGGCTGCGAGTGGGCGACGACTCTAGAGTTCATTTTGCTATAATCGACATTTTGCAATCAGATTTACGACCGCTAATGCGGCCCCAATTTAAGTTATAAAATTTTCAGCCAATTTGCAACCACATTGGTTGCAAATTCATTTTCAAATTATTAAGCTTTGAAATTCAACTTAGCAACGGATATGTTACCGTAAATAGTGGTTGCAAACATTTTGCAACCGTAATTAGTGACCGCAAAGCACGGCTACAAAATTCCTGTAGCTAAATTAGTCGCTAAATAGTTACCCAATCATAGATATATTTTGTTTGCAAGGTGGTTATAAAATTTACCCTTTTCAATGCGGTCGCTAATTGGCCTGCACCTCCTAGTTGCGATTACCGAAGTCCTAACCAAACTCTAGCCGAAGTGTTGAGCACTCCAACAACACTTCATTCCTTTCTTCAATCTCCAAACTTGAGTTTGTGTTGCTTGATTGTTTTCTCCAAGCTAGGCCTCCTTATGGTTGTATGGAGTAGCTACAAGTAATTTTAATTTCTTTTTGTTTAATAGGAATGAATGCATGAACGGAATTAAGTATAGCTATAGCCTGTATGATATGAAACCTAAGTAATATATACTCCAATGGCAGCTAAGTGTTGTTTCTAGTCATTTGTACAAGAATACAAATTAAAAAGAAAGTGGTGCTCAGACAAATAAATAAAGGTAGGTCAGTCATGAGATGTCGTTGAAGTGGAATTCTGATTTGTAATTGTGGGAGTTGTATGCATGTTCTTGGAAGCTAAGCAAAGGTTTTTGTGCGTTCGTAGTTGCACATTATATATGATTCATGATAGGTCATGCTACATAATAATATTGTAATTCTAGGTAGAAATTATATTCAAAATGAACACCCAAATTTTGGAGTGATGTGTATGGACCCCCTAAATTTACTTTGATACATTTCATACATCTGATCATGTTGAAGTCCAAGTCTTCTTATTTTAGCTGTCAAAACAATTTTGTTAATCACTTTGAATTCTAGTCTTTTTCCTTGAATTGAAGTTGCTAATGCCATCAGACGCGGGCATGGTCTGCATGGACGTTATGCAGTTCAAAGTAGTATAAGAGTTACTCGTTTTAGGGTTGAACATGAACGATCAGAGCAAAGACTTATTTGTGCCTTCAAATTGTGTTGATTTGTAATTCCCACGGCATTCCATCATGTAAATTGCTCATCGGTTGAAGATTATAGCCTGCATGCCATTTTTTTATGAGCCTAACAGGCATTAATAAGGTCATTTAATTGACTCTCTGAAATTAAAAACTGACAAGTAAACTTTTCGAAAATTGTAATAGCAATGAAGCGGCATACCCGTGATAAACATTTGCCATAGAGGATTAACCGTGACAAAGTCGTGAAAAATTTATCACGCCGGCTTCAGCCCGTGACAAAATAGAAAGATATTGGTATTTTGTCTACTCGGGTAAGTTATGTCAAGATTTTACTATAAAGCAGTTGGAAAATAATTGCAAGCCCTTTTCTCTAAAAGATACAAAATCCAGTACTATCTTCTCTACCCAAAATTACAATTTATAGTTCCATTCAAATGGCAAAGTAAGAACAAAAAACAAAATCATCAAAATCGAGGCCAAACAAGATTTTGGGCTATAATTTATCAACATATATATTTTTCGAGTTTTTTACTAAAAAAGAAATATTTTTTATATCACACTATAGTGGGAAAACGAGGGCTAATTACGATAAAAAAAATTCAAATTTCAAATTATTCTTTCAAAATAACCAAATTTTTAAAATTATATCATATATAGCCAGCTCTTAAATTTTCATTTCACAGCCAATTCATATATTTTAATCACATTTAGCTCATAATTTTTATTTTATTGACATGAATGCCCTTAATTTAACTTCAAATTTCTTACATTCTATAAGCTGAATGGTATTCATTTTTTTAATATTTTATTCATTAAAATACTTAGATAAAACAAAATTTTAAATTACTAATAAAATATGAAAATTTTAAATCCAAATTTCAAACACCCAAAATTTATATATTTTATTTTATATTTCGAATTTTAATGGTCCAAAAGTCAAAATAAAAATAAGAATTTTACTTTTGGCTATTTACCTCATCAATAATATAATTTTATAGTCTATTTATCGTTTATTAGTAATTTTTTATATATAAGAAGTTTGTAAATATTATAACTTTCATTCTTTATAGATTTGTTTTTCTTAATAAAAATGAGTTTTTATGAGTATTTTTGACATTGAATGAATAATAATGAGATTTGCTTAAGATTGATACAAAGTTTTTAAAAAGGATATATTTGATATAATTTTGAAAATTTTACTATTTTTAAAGAATAATTTGAAACTTAGTTATTTGATATTTTTCCTAAAATCTTTTATAAAAAAAAATCTTTGGGTTTCAATCTTGACCCAAATTATTATCGTAGGTCAAGAGTGGTCTGGTTGCTTAAGGACAGGGTAATTAGATTTGGTCACTCGTAGACAAAGGATAGTCAGCTCCTACGTAAGAACAAAATTATTTAATTTTTTTATGGTTTTAGGTTGAGTTATTTTATTTTTTATTTTATTATAAAACCAAGCAGTGGCAATTTTGTTATTATAATAAAAAATTTTCATTTTTCTAGAAATTAACCCTATTTTCCCACTTGATAATAATCCTACAATATCAAACAATATTGTCTTTTTTTGTAAAAAGTTCATATTTTTCGTCACTCATGACACGTATGTTTTCTAGTAGATAATTTACATAGGTAATGCTATATCATCTTCTTCTTAATTAATCGCCTTCATAACTAATCCTGAATGTGTTGAAAAAGAATGCTTTCATATCAAAAACCTTTGAGATCTGCAGCGCCAAATCTCTGTAAATTCATCTCTAGTGTTTTATGAGAGAAAAAAATTTTAATTGGAAATAATATTCAACTTTGATCCTATGTGTGGAAAAAGAAAAATTGAGCTCTCTCAACAAGAATAATCCATTCTAATGCAGACATGGTTACCCCAAAATATTCTAATTACGTAAAAAGCAATAATTTTGTGTCGGAAAAAATGCTTTGGCATGTTCTTGAGTTCAAGACTGGCAAGTTCTTTGCAGATTATTCTTGAGTTTGTTTTCTTCAATGTGGGAAAATTCCAAACTATAGTGTTCTAATTTTCCAACAGAAAATTCTTTCCATATTTTTAAATTAGAAAAATATGATGAGGAATGTTTTGGATGTATTTTAGTTTGAATGTGTCAAATACTACATAAATGGGCCCTCGTTGGTTGTCCTTTCCAAGACAAGAAATATGAGAAGATAACATTACAATTAGCAATTACTTGGTCCTCGTTGCAGATTGTAACATATTTAGCTGATCCCCACCAATTTGTTCTTACCCTTGTACCAGTATGCAACATGACAAGATTGGAGAAGCATTTTAAAAAATAAGAATTTTAAAAAAAAATTTAAAAGTTGGTCCTACTTTCTGTGTAAGTGATGATAGTTTTTCCACCCAGCAAATCAAGAGTGGTTGGGAGATATAAACGCAAATTCATCTTCTATATTTTTATTTTCTGAAGTAACCCCTCTCATATAATTATAGCAAATATTTTTCAGGCCGGCCGGTCCAAAATATCCTACCCGACCCAAGATAATTCCGGTTTTGGTCCAAGCACTCTAAAGTTCAAACTCTTGTGTAGATGTGTATTTCATATAGGGTTCGGTTCGGATGAATAATGAAGGCTGCTAAACCCTAGACGGAACCTAAACGGCTGACATCCCTTGCTGGGCCTTAATCAAACCTACCTGGAGGTTCGGACCACAAACGTGAACCCACTTGATAGAAAGAAGAGTTATATACACCAAAACCACAGTGTTCAGATCAATGTTTTTAACCCCTTCATCTATGCCAATTTTGAAATAATTTTTGTTGTAAATCATTTTATTTGAGAAACTTTTTTCCTCCAATATACAGAGCAAGTTGGAACTTAGAAATTTCAGAACATTCTTCAGCAATATAAACATATAAACTCCAGTGTCTATATATATACGTATATATATGCTAGAGTGGAAATCTTTTTTAAATATAAATTTTGTTAACCTAAATTGTAACTATTAATTTTTTATCTTACAGTTCACAATAGATAGTAACGGATGATGGGCATGAATACATCTTAAAATACCGACAAACGAAATCCATTAGATGAAAATCAGCATCACGATCTAAGTTCACAAATTATAAATGGTCACACCTTATTTTATATATATATATCTAAAAATAATAGAATATGAACTTTTTTAAATATGAATCTTGTAAACTTTAATTAAAATTATCAATTTTTGATCTAGTGATTCACATTGTGTAGTTATTTATAAAATTATCCATAATCATTTATCATAATTTATTAATCTAATTTGTAAGATAAAAATTAACAACTATGATACAAATTTACAAAATTTATCCATAAAAATTATTTACACTCTAATTTTTTCTATATATATGTATATATATAGTCCCTGCTACCGTGATTTCTACCTCGAAACTTCGCAACATTTCCCTCCGTCTCCTGATGGAACCCGTCTTTATTCTCACAACCGCGTGGAGCCCCTGTAAGCTTCACTTCTTTCCAATGTGAAGGAGACCATTGACTCCATTCTGTCTAAGTAAGTGGATACTACTTGTGGAATTCCATACACCCTTCATCCTTATATACATCTTTTCGCAGGCTTACAACTTACCCCTCTAACTTGACGCTAGTTGGATGAGAAAGATGGAGAGAAGCCCATCTCCAGGTGATGATCAACACCAACTCCCGGGATTTAGATTTCATCCTACAGAAGAAGAGCTTCTTGATTTTTATCTTAAAGGGATTTCCTATGGAAAAAGGTCTGGCTTCAATATCATTGGCACTGTCAACATTTACCGGCATGATCCCGGAGAATTGCCTGGTATGAACAAATCATGAGCACACCATGCACATTTCTTTCTACTTTTGCGAACACAGCTTAGAATTTTATGATTCTCGTAATTTCAGGACTGGCCAAGATTGGTGAGAGGGAGTGGTACTTCTTTGTGCCGAGAGATAGGAGGCATGCCAATGGCGGCCGGCCCAACCGCACGACGGAGACCGGATTCTGGAAGGCGACCGGGTCGGACCGGCTGATTCGCCATGCCAAGGAGCCCAAGAGGATCATTGGTTTGAAGAAGACTCTTGTGTTCTACAAGGGGAGAGCCCCAAGAGGAATTAAGACGGACTGGGTGATGAATGAATACCGGTTGCCTGATAACTGCCCCTCTCCCAAGGTACACATACTAGTCATCTTTTTACTGCAACAAAATCAAGCATCACTAATATTGAATTATTTAAAACCACGCAACTCTTTAAAAATGAGATTTATAAAACAAAATTGTTTTTGGTCTACACAAAATGTGTTATTTCCAAAGAATTTGATTGTTCAACATCAACTAAAGATAAAAATTATAATAAGGTGCTCATATGATTGATCAATGAGAGATGTTGAACTTGATCATCTCTGCTCATATGCAAAGCAAGATCAAACATGATGGTGTCTGCTAACTAGAAGTACTGTTCATCGAGCTAGTCGTCAAGCTCGGTCAGTCTTTTTAAAAAAATTTTTCCCAAGGCAAACTGTAAAGAAAAAAATTATTATTACTAGAATACAAGAGTCAATTTCATACGTATATTTGAAATGTCAATTCTTTAAAACCGAGACTTGACTTTTTTAAAATCCATTGACTCTGGTCAACCCACAAATAAAGTTCACTGATTTATGTCCATTTATAAAGAATTTGATAGCTCAACATCAACTACAGAAAAAAATAAGAGATACCCATATTTTATTTCAATGTGAAGTGTTGTTTTTCTTATTGTTGGCAAAGAAAGATTGATGGTGTCTAATGAGCTTTCTTCTCATTATTCCATGCAGGAAGATATAGTTTTATGCAAGGTCTATAGGAAGGCTACATCTCTGAAAGTGCTGGAGCGAAGAGCTGCCATGGAAGAGGAGTCAGCGGCCATGGTGCCCCAAGGGCATTGCACCTCTGGAGACACAAACTCATCATCTGAGATCCTGCAAAAGCCCCCTTACTGAACATGGAGATGTCTAAACAAAATGAAATAGAGAAGGACATCGAAGTCTCTTCCAGACAACCATTTTGGGCTCAAGATCAAGACTTGACAGACCTTTATGTACCCATGAATGGAATCAACTTTGATTGGAATCAAGTGGACCTCTCACTGTTACAAAGCCCATCCTTGGAGAATTGGTTTCTTTACAATCAAATGTAGTGTTCTACTAATGTTGTTTCATGATCTGACCTGTTGTAGATAAGGAAATAATTTGATCAACTAAGTATCTCAAGGGACAAAAGTTTGGGATAAGATGGTTGTATCAACAAATAATTGATGTTAGTTAG
This sequence comes from Piper betle, assembly GCA_033002965.1. Classification (NCBI taxonomy): domain Eukaryota; kingdom Viridiplantae; phylum Streptophyta; class Magnoliopsida; order Piperales; family Piperaceae; genus Piper; species Piper betle. Next base: position 1,977 of record JAURVB010011918.1, on the reverse strand, counting down.
TACTGTAAGACTGGAAACTACAAGGGGAGCTTCGCGTGATCTATATTTTAATTTGGATTAATGTCTCTTTTCAAATGAACAGTCATGTGAACCTTTGAAATCAATAAGTTAAATGGTTTTGTTGTCTGACATTGGGATATCTAAATGCAACATTTCAGTAAAATTTTCTATCTTAGGCACTGTTTGGGGTAATTCGTGGCAAAACGTCGACCAAGCAGTCTTTATTAAACATTGCTTCTCCATCAATTTTTTATCAAAAACATAAGTAAAAAGGAGATTTTTTTGTTGCAGCTCTTATTTAGATCATAACTAACTTTTTATAAATTACGACTAAGAAAGAAAATTTCATGTATTCTATATTTTTTTTATGAAACTAAAATGATGTTTATATTCTAATTCTTATATAAGGATGGGTTTAAATATCTGATATTCGAAAATTTAATCTGTATCATATTCGAAATAAATCGAATTTAGGATTTAGACTTTTCAAATAAATAATAAATTTAAAAATATTTGAATTAGATATAGGTCTAAAAAATCTTATCCGAATAGATAATATTTTATAAAATAATATTTTAAAATATTTAAAGTAATATTTGAAATTATTTTTTCTCTATTTTATACGAAGATTTATATTATATATATTATTTTATTCAATCGGGTTGTATACAGATTTAGCTGATTCAAATTGAATATCAAATGGTAAATAAAATAGATATAATTTTCAAATTTGAATTAGATTTAAATTAAGATATTCAAATTTAAATCGGATATAAATATAGATTATATGTTGATCCAGATATGATCCAAAACCATCGCTACCCTTATACTCATAAGTATGTGGCCAAAATTTTTGGAAAGATGACCTTTAAAATAGGTGTACTCTTGGTGCCAACTACAATAAAATTTTGGCAACATAGTCATTTAAACGCGTTGTAATGCTTGCACGCTATAATCTTAATGTTAATATTATTTATTTAAGTAAAACTACAGTAAAAAACATTGACAAATATACCCTTTTTTCTCTTCCATCCTATACTCGCGAAAGTGCCGCAATATAAATTCTAAACGGGGATCTATGCAATTAAAAATAACATAGTTTTGATCGTTGGATGTCTCTTTTAATATCAATGCACAAATATTATGAGAGTTGATTGAAAAATATATTATTACTTAATAATAACTTTAAACATATCTATGTTTACAAATTTGGCCTCCAAATACCAACTACGACCAACACTCTATATATATTGCGTCATCTTTCCAGCTCTAAACTATTTTGCCACCTCCATTCAGTTGCTCCTTCAGCTAAACTTCTTCCTCATTTCCAACTCTCCACCATGTTACTACTCGGCAATATTGCTAACTTCTGATCATCTCATACTTAGAGTTATCTTTTATCTCTTCCATTTAATATTCTTCGTTGCCAGAAAGATATATTCATCTACATGCAGGCCTATATTATGCCTAACCAGAACAGTAGTACATGCAATACTTCCTGAGTTTCATCTTGGATTTCGTATTTTTTGCGTCAGATCTGTGGACATGTACTTCTAACTAAAATATGATATGAGTACAGCACTGGCTGCCATAAAAAGAGCCCAATATAGGATCAAACCATCTTAGTTTGGAGCTAATTGATTGTTATTATTGGAAGACATGCATGCCACTTGTGTTGAAAAAGGGAACCGAAAAAAAAACAAGAAAATCAATCTGTAAGCTTCGACTGGTTAATTGTTTCTCGCCACAATGTTCATACAAAACTTACTAGTGAAAAACCAAATACATATGGGTAAAAGAATAAACAATACATTATAAAGAATAAGATATGTTTTGAAGGACTTTGTGCGACGAGGTCCTCGCCCACGAAACTCACCTCCAACAACTCCCATCTTCTCCACTTAATTAAATCAATGCTGTTAAATTTTCCATCAAGCTCATCAGTGCCATTAACTACTCCAATAAGCTGGCCACGCT
>JAURVB010011917.1:0-94513 GCA_033002965.1 Piper betle | reverse complement strand
CGGAGATGCCTCCTCGCCGGAAGAGAGGTGGAGGTCGGAAGACGGCGGCCACGCCCCGAACTAGGGCTTGTGCTCCGGCGGCGCCTCCGGTTGACGAGGAAGTTGTTTTGGGGGAGGAAGAGGAGGTGGCCATGGCGGTGGTTGCGGACGCGCGTATTGGTGCCGACGCAATTCCGAGTGAGGTTGGGGAAAAGGTTGGAGAAGGGGAGGGGGTGGAAGTTGAGGAGAAGGATGGGGAGGGGATGATGTGGTGCAAGGGTCGAAGGAAGCGGAGGCGCAGGAGGAGGACCCCGAAGAGTTGGAGGAAGTTGAGGACGGGGGTGGGGGGACAATTTTCCAGCGGCTGTTGGAGAGGGTATGGTGGAAGTAGATGATATTGAGGAAGTAGAAGAGGTTATGGGTGAGGAGAAAGATGGTGTCTTGGTGTCGGGGATGGATGAATTTGTGCAGGAAGACGAGGATGAAGAAGAGCCGGAAGAAATTTTGGATGAGGAAATTGAGGAAGAAAATACGGATCTGGATCAAGGTGTGGCTTCTTGTTTGCTCTTCTTGTTGTTTGTTGTTTATGTCTGTGTATCAACAATTTGGCTTTTGTGTACCATGTTGAAGTTTTTTATAGCAATAGCATTTTTTCCCATGATTGGATCTTTAGTCAGCACCTGCCCAATATAGACGATACAACATTTTGGCCTTTTACATAATTATTATCAGAAATATATATTATGTAAATGTTTTTTATTTTTTGAAATCTAAATCAATTTGAAGTGCGATCCTATTTACATTAGAATAAATGTCTCGTGCGAAGTGATATCACTAGTAACTTAATTTTACTGTTTAAATGTGAAGTATAATTGCAGTTGAATTAGATTTATTAATACTATTATAAATTAATACTACCTGTTAAGTGAAGGTAAAATTGTTAAACGGACATGTGGCAAATTATGGTGTGTTAACACTGTAGTCTGTATTATTACTTCTCCTAATGAGGGACACATGGCAAATTATGGTGAATTAATACTGTATTATTACTCTATTGAATTAGATGCATCTTCGATGCTATAAGTTATAGTTAACCTTTATATGTAAATTAGTTCTTATACAGTTGAATTAGACTTCTTAGTACTATTAATAAAATAGTAATTAATATTTCCTATCAAGAGAAGGACAAAATTGTAAAATAATAAATGGCTCGTAGCAAACTACGGTGAGACTAAGGGACACATGATCAACTATGATAAGTATAAGTTTTCTTTTGTTATAATATAATAGCATAAATCTGTTATCTACTATTCTCTTCTCTTTTTTCTTTTTTTGTATTTATTTTTGGTTGCTTTGATGTACCTGTTCTTTCAATATTTTGTATATTTGCGTATCAAAAGATCTTATTACTGAGGCCAATACAGGAGTTGCTAATATTACAAATGAGATGGAAATTGAAGAAGTTATGGAGAAGCAAGATGTATCCCATGATGGTGAAGGCATACAAATGTATGAAGGGGATGACCCTAAGAACAAAAGTGATGTTGGGGAAGATAGTGAAGACAGTGATGGGGAAGTGGATCCATCTGCCTTTATGGATGTACCTATTTCCGAAAGAAAGAAACAGAAGGAATTCGAGATCTTTGTCGGTGGACTGGACAAAGAGGCTGTCGAAGAGGATTTAATAAAGGTTTTTGGAGTTTTTGGTGAGATACAAGCAGCAAGGATTGTGAAAAATCCAACAACACAGAAGAGCAAGGGGTATGCATTCATCCGGTTTGCAACTGTTGAGCAAGCGAAAAAAGCTTTAGATGAGTTGAAGGATGGGGTTGAGGTAGTTATGCTGTGTGTTCATGTGTTCCCAAGTTAGTTTGTTGTCATCTATAATGCCTGAAACTCATATATGTTTAGGTGAGAGGTAAAAAAGTTGGAATATCAGCTGGTCAGGACAATGATACCCTCTATGTTGGGAACATCTGCAAGACTTGGTCTAAAGAACATGTAATGTTTAATTTTGAATTCGAAGTAGCTTGGTTGTTAATGTATTTTTAGCACTTTGAGTGCATTGATGAGTTTGGCTCACGTGTACTCATTTCTTATGATTTGTGGTGGTTCTTCTGCTTTATTATTAGGTGCTTGAGAAAATGAAAGGATATGGAGTAGAGTCCATTGAAGAAATCTATTTACCTGAAGATCCTAAGTCTGAAGGAAAACATAGAGGTTTTGCTCTTTTGGAGTTTAGCTCCCATTCTGATGCTATGGCCGCTTTTAAACAATTAAAAAGCCTGATGCTATTTTTGGCTGTGATAGAAGTGCGAAAGTTGCTTTTGCACAAACATCAATGCATCCAAGCGAAGAATCTCTATCACAGGTGTGGTTCATATTAACATTTTTTTCATCTGCTGTCCTCATGGTTTCCTTGAGGATCTTCTAGTGTCAATTGGTTTACTATAGTAGGCTTTACTGTATATTGCAGGTAAAAACAGTTTATATAGATGGTTTGCCAGATTCATGGGATGAAGAGAAGGTGAAAGAGTACGTCCAACAATATGGACAAATTGAGAAAATTCAACTGTCTAAGAATTTTACGGTTGCTAGGCGCAAAGATTTTGGGTTTGTCTCATTTTCCTCTCGAGAAAGTGCAGTGGCATGTGTGGAGGGTATAAATAATTCCGATATAGGGGAGGGAGACAAGAAGGTGGATATAGGGCTCCTTGTTATTCTTCTTTGTAGTTTTCTTTTAATGGGGGGGGAGGGCGGTTATGAGGCGTGGCTTACTAATTTTTCAACTATAGGTGAAAGCGAATTTAGCTAAGCCTCAGAACAAAGGCCGACTTGCAAAGCAGGGTGCTCGTGGTGGTTTTCGAGTTAAGAAAGATATAAAGGAAGAGGACCAATCTGGCAAGATGAAAATAGCTGCCAAATCAAAAGCTGTTGAAGCACGAGGAAGTGAACGTGGGAGCTTTAGAGGTGGTAGAGGTGGTAGAGGTGGCAGAGGCGGTAGAGGAGGCCAATCTTCAAATCCACACTTTAAAGCTACAGGAGGTCGTGGTGGATCTAGATTTCAGGATCATCCAAGAGGGGAGCATAGGTTTAGGGGTGGAAAGGTTGCTGGTGGTGGGAGGGGCCATGTATCTGAGTTCCATCCCAAGCCTTCAAAAGATTCTCGCGGTAAGGCAATTCAAGAACGTCAAAGAAGGGAACAACAGTTTAGAGGGGAAGCATGGCAGTCGAGGGAGAGGCAGAGTACCTGAGATCAATATGCGATCTTCAAAAAAATCATGGTAATGAAAATTATGATTTTCTGTTGTATAAGTCAAGTTTGTGAACTGGATTATCAGCTCATTCCTTCAAAAATGTTTTATTTATTGTGTTGCTTTGAACATGCATACTAATACTATTTAATGTGCTGCCCATGTAGGTAATATGCGGGAAAACCATCAAATGATCCTTATGCTTCCCCTGCACCATCTATCAGTTATCGTGGTCGTGGGTATGGTCCTGGCCCTGGATCCAAACGTCAATATTCCGATATGGTAATTTCTCCTTTTTTCCTTTCCTTTCCTTTTCTTTTCTTTATGGTTTGAAAAGGCAGCTAGCTGATTGGGCTACACTCTTTAGGAACCTCATTCTGGATATCTTGGACGTCCCGCTAAACAAGGACGTAATTCTTTTGGTTATGGGAGGGCAATGTATGTCTGAATATATTTTGATATTTTTTCCCCTTGTCTTTTCAAGAAAATTTATGTGTTGATTTTATTCTTGGCAAACATCGTTTGAAGGATGGCAGTATTAGTGGCTTATTGAATATTTTTGTTTTATAAGCAGATCAGGTGCTTTTGATAGATCAGGAGGTTATGATGACCATGCAAGTATTGGGAGTGGATTTGCAGGTGGTAGCAGCTTTGCGTAGATCTTAAGTATTTCTTTTTTTTGTTTTATTTGTTTTGCTAAATTTTCACGTGTTCGGATGTTTATGATTTAAATTTAGTTGCAAATTTTAAGAATGAAATTGATTTGGTTTGGTGCTAACTTACCGCAGGATCTGTAGGCCAACCTTCCTATTCTGCTGGATATTCAGGATATGCTGGATATGAGGTTCCCTCTTTTTCCCAATGTCTCCCAGAACTTTTCTCTCTCTATCTTTCCCCTTTTCACATAATGACATGCTTGCTGGATTAAACACATGTTTGTTCAGTACATCACACCAAAGTAACATTTTGAGCATAACTTGGGCGTTTGCTAAAAACGGAAAAAACCCATTTGCTAATGCCCTTCAGATTTAACTTGAATTGGTTATTGGATGATACATTGCGTTTAGGACTGATGTTGGTCTTCTTTGATCATTAAAATATTCTTGCATTTTTTTTACAGGCTGGCTTTTCCTATCCTTCTGGAGGTCATCCTTATGCCTCTCATGCTGGGGTATATCCATCCCACAATGTAGCATATCCATCAAGCAGTGGAACGTATCCACCTATTGGTGGTACATTTTCCACAGGGAGTGGAGCATATCCACCAAGTGGTGCCTACTCGTCTACTCCTGGTGCGTATCATCCAGGAGGTGGGAGTTATCCACCTCATAGGGCATATTATCATCGTTAGGATTTTGTCAATGGTCAGTGCGGTAATGGGGAGCAGATTGCAGATATTTGACCTTGTAAGTGAACTTTCTTTTCCTTCGGATTCTAGTTAGTTGACATGTTTATGCTTACTTAAAGGTTCTGAATGCATGTGAAATACTTCCACGACAAAAAGGTCTATATTCCCCTGCTTAATGGCGGGCTGTGTTGATGACACGGGGGAATTGAGCTGGAATTCACATTTGGCATCTGACTTTCCAGAGACGCTGATATCAATTTTCGTTGCTGTGTGCAAAAAACACTCTGGAATGAGCCTGGAATATTCTTTTTATATAACATATAATGGCTCTCTAGTTTATTGTTGAATGTCAGTGCTTTGTGCCAATTGAGTTGAATTGCCAAATTGAACCTCCTTTATTTATGAATTACTGAAGCAGCTCATTAGGATGGCAATAACATGACCTTCCACTGGATATTCCTGGCATGGGATTTGTTATGTTTTGGAAGCTATAAATTTATCATTTGCCATTCTGGCCTTCTGTCGCTGGGTCCCATTTAAAATGTTTAAATTAATCTCAAGTCTGCTAGACTATGCTTTGCATATTAAGTTCGTGGGAGACCTGGTTGAGTACATACACCATTATAGAATTCATTAGCCGAGAATTAATTTCCAAGTTTGCTCCTGTGTGCTGATAATGTACATAAGAATAAATAGTTGTGTATCTATTTCCCCAATTGTCCCTATAATTGGAACACAGCTTTTCAATATCTCATCTGCTGGATAAGTTGATTTTGGTCGCACATACTAAGTAGTATTTTGTCCTCAAATACTTGCTAACAATCTGTTAATGTCCTTCTGGTAACATAGTTGAGCAGAGTTTCTCGCCTGTCTTGTTCTATGGAGGGTGCGTGAGTTTTTTGTTATATGTGGCTCGATTATGTTTGTATATATGTTGCTAGATCATTATGCCTAAAAGCACAATCTAGTATACAAAGTATTCCATGGAATTTAAATGTAAGTTTTAGTTTTTAGTAGCAAGTTCAAGTGAAATTTTGTGGACCTATTGGATTGGCTTCTACAAATTATCACTCATTTTAGCAATGGGCATCTTTTCGTCTTCTCTTCTTATTCTCGAGTCCATGACATTATATTGCTTCTTTTTGTAATCAAAGCTAGGGCTTGCTTGGTATTGCAAGTAGATGCAGTGAGTGGGGGGGAATGCTGCATCGGGTCACATTGGTTTGATATGGTGGACCTTTTGAAATGAAGCCTCAAAATTTGTTCGACAGCACACGTTATTGTTTTCTTTTTTAAAAAAAAATTACATCAAAATGAAACGAAAATTTGTTTGAAATTCGAGTATAATTGAGTTAACTCTATTTACCACCTGCGTTAAGGGTGCAATCAAATCAGGCTAAGTCTCTAGACAAATGTGTTTAGCTCTATTGTCCTTGAACCTCGTGCTCATTTTTGGAGCTTGAAACAAATTTTTGGCGTGAATTGGTAGCTTGGTGAAGAAGGTAGAGTTTGAGCATACCTGAGTGTTTGATTTTGCTTAAAATATGTACAGTTTGGCATGAATTTTTCGTGGTTGTCATCCTCCTATTGAGGTTGGGATTACGGTTTCTTTCCTTCTATTTTATCTTGTCATAGACCTTATTAATGTTTAGTTTAAATTTTCTCATGTCCTTTTTATCATCCATCTTTATGTGACTTTCAATCTTTGTGTTTTGCTAAACATCCATCTTAATATCACTCATTCTTTCAAAATGGTTACGTTTAGTAGTCTAATATTCTGTCCCATAAAATAGCGTTGAAAAAATAGCAACCCTGTAGAACTTATATGTCAATTTAATATATATTTGTATGTGTGAAAATATGTCAAATGCTCCTCTTCAGTTTAACTTCCAACTACTGTCTTATGCCTCCAATCCTCGTTAATATCCTTATTTGTGTTTATTATAGAGCCAAGATATTGAAAGTGGATTATCCGTGGTAATTTATCTGTCGAATGAAAAAAGGTAATCTTTCTTTGTGGCTCTACGAAAGTTGCATTTTATATATTTGAACTTGGACCAGTTAATCTTTGGCTATCTATAATTAACATCTCATTAGTTATGTATTGGTAATTTATAAAATGTCAATTTTTTACAACTTTTGGGCCGTATAAGCTTAAGGTGAATTATTTTGGACTAATAATGTTTATATTAGAGAAATTATAGCCACTATCCTAATCACGTCAGGATAATTAATTTTGATTATAAATGATCTCATTCCCTTACGTATAACTGATTGCAGGATTTAATTTTAATATGAAACAATGGCTATGTTTATTCATATTAATGGTCGTAGTATTTGTATACTAATTTTACATAAAAGAATACTTTGTTATTACGAATATCTGCCCTGTTGAATTTTGGGAAGGGGAAAAGGCTGATGTGATCGGAGACAGCGCGACGCAACCTTTTTCTGTATAAAACCATATGACTGCTTTTCAGCCCGTGGAAGATGAGAGCTAAGGTGCTGACAATTTCTCTCGCCACTCTCTTTCACAATGCAAGATTCTGAGCTCTTCAAAATTTAGAGAGAGAGAGAGAATGAAGTTGCCTCGTAATATCAATTAAATGGGCATTCTAATTGTTTATCTTAGACGACCAACTCATAATTAAAATTGGTTTTGCCTTAATATCTACTTAATCAATGGATATGACCTGTTCAAGCATGACTTAATTGTGTTTTGAACGTGTGATCATCTGTAAGCAGTAACAAATTTGGAGAGAATGAGAAACTTTAAACCAAAAACCTTGTATGGCTATCTGTGTCGACTGCCACAATTAAGTTGTACAAATGGAAAACACTGTTAATTTTGGAACAATTAACATTGTCTATGTAAAGTCTCACACCCTAGTCAGGCTTCTTTGCGATTACTGTCTGACTTTGATCACAGTTGCAGACAACCCTACACTTGATCACAGAATTATACACATAAAACCCAGGGGCAACCATCATCCTCACTGTGGTGGGCACCATCTTCCTGACGGATCTTTGCCCCGCTTGAGTCAACATGTCCTCCATGTATGCCTCTTCAAACCTAACCCCTTCTCCACCCTGTATATGGGCCACCCCGGTTGCACCGAGAAGGCCAGCAAGTGAACCAGCCACACCCCCTTTGCCGCCGCAAAGAACCCCTTGAGCACCGCCTCCGGCCACCGCTGCTTCCACCCCACCATTGTTGCTATCTTGCTCATCTTCCTGTCACAAAACCTAGTCGCCCAAAATTACATTATTTACTTCACACTAAAAGATCTCACTCTATGGTATACATCATTAAATTTTCTTGAAAGATCTTTAGCCGTGCGTGTCAAAGTTTGAAATACTACACCCGTAACTCTCCATGTTTCTACCCAGTACAGTACAGGATATATTTGCTTAAATTAGATTGAATCGGTATATTTGGTTAAATTAGATCGAATATGTTTAACCAGATTTTAAATAAAATATTATATGAGAAATTTAAAATAATTTTTTTAGCGATCAATATTTAATGAAAGAATAGTTAAATACCGAAGTTTTCAAGGAAGAATTAAAATGGTACGAAAGGCTAAAGTGTCGATTTTATTAAGGTGGTACAACATGGTGTGTAAAATTATGTTGCCTATTTGCTCTATTTGTAGTAATTTTTATCTTTGCTTTTTTTTAAAAAAAAGAGTATTTTTTATCTTTACATTATTATAAAGAAATATATGGTTGGTAAAAGGAAGAAATACCTGCTAAAATCTTGGCTAAAGTGTCTAGTCCCCTTGTTGAGCACCTCCTCCCATCTCAACCCATTGACGGCGAGAAACGCAGCGAAGTTGGCCTTGCACCGCTTGGCGGGGTTTAGCTCCGGACCCGACTTCTCTTTTTCAAATCCGGCGTATTCAAATTCCTCATAGAACACCCTGTTTAGCAATGCTTCCATGCATAGCACCGCCATCCCATTGTGCTTGCACCCGCCCATGGTGATCTTCACCTCGAACGCCGCCCTGACCAGAGCTGCCACCCTCTCCGACACCTTCTCCCCGTCCTTTCCCCGCAGCTGCGTCACGAAAAGCCGCCCAAGTCGCCGGACTGCTGTCCGGGCATCGGATGTTGATCGAAGGAAGGAGTTGACGGCGACATTTGAGCTGATCGGTAGGGTGTGAGTTAGACTGGAGCTGCCGATGTACTGCTTGCTCAGCTTCTTCTCCAGGTCGGTCATGGCATGCTTGAGCTTGATCGCCTCTATTACGGCCTCGTCCTTCTTGCGTGTCGCCTCTAGGAGCCTCTGCGATAGCTCCCCCGCCGCCAGCTTCCACTTCTCGGCCCTCCGGCCGGACCGGGCTGCGCGCCGGGGGCTCTTCGGGCCGCCGAAGATGGAGTGAAGGATGCTGCTGTTTGTTGGGACTACTAGGGTGGGCTTGGAGGGGCGGCATTTATCGAAGAAGACGGCGGGGCCGGCCTCGTCCCGGCCGCCGGTTCGGCGGGCCGAGGCCGGCCAGCGGTGGTGCATGGTGGTTGCTATTGTAGTGGATCAGAGGAGGTGATAATTCTTCCTTTGTGTCCGGTGATTTCAACGATGGAAGAGGAGATGGTTGAAAGGGGCTTCTTAGTCTCAATGGTGTTTCTTATATGTTATAAATTGTAATTGATTGATTTTCTAACATGTAAGGTTGTATACTTAGATATACTTGGATTTGGCCTTGTTATTTCGATATAAAGAGAAATCGGTCATAATCCATTGGTAACTCAGTCTCAATTCAGTAGAGCTGACCCCAAGTTGATCTAAACTCATCAACCACTTTATATTAAAGTGCTAGTTTTTTCACTTTTACTGTGTTTCACCGTCTATTAAGGCGTGGTTGATTCTACCATGAGTTTATTAATATTTACTTAATTTAAAATTATTATTATTATTATTATTAGGGAAAATTTTATATAAGTTGTACCTCAATAGCTTATATGAGTTAGATATTTAATTTGAACAAATTTTAATAGGTTTTTATAAAATAATATTTGTATTTATATATTAAAAGTATGGTGCAATAGGAGGTTAATAAAATATTAAAATTTTCTAATATCATTATCACATATTTTTAAGTTTTTAAAAAATGAACAAGTTAATAGATATTTTAAAATTAATTTTTATTATAACTACTTTGATAATTAAGATGAAAGAATTATAAACATTAGATTGTGTTACAATTTTATAATTACCCTTATTATTTATTATTTTATTTATCTACGTAATTTTTGAATTGTGAATTTCACTAAATTGCTCAAAATAAAAGGTATAGTTCATATAAGCTATATGATGTATAACTCATTCATATAAGGCTTTTATTATTATTATTTGTTATTAAGAAAACATTGATTATAATTCTACCTAAATTAGAATTTTTAAAAACATTAATAAATTTTAATATATTTATAATTATACTATTAAATTAAAATTTGTTGCTTAATAATATATATTTAATTTAAATGTTGCATATTTTATATATTTATTTATTTATACATTGTTACTTATTATTAAAAAACTTAATATACTTTAAAAAAATTTTAAAAACAAATTATATTTAATTATTTTTTTACTTATTAAAATTACTTTTTATACAACTATTTTTTTGTTAAAAGTAAATAAATATTCATTATTTTTATTTAAAATAATGTAGTAATAATTTTGAAATAATTTGTATATTCTTAATATATATTATTAATAAATTTTAAATATATTTCATACATTGCACGGGTCTTTGAATAGTTTATATTAATATTAAAATTATATAAATATAAGATTAAGTATATATATTACTCTTTTGACACTTAAAATTGATGAATATATAATTTATATTATTTAAAATATTGATTTAACTAATTTAAAAGAAAATAATATATTATAACTTTTATGACTTAGACTTGAGTGATTATAAAATCAGCTAGTACAAAGTTATTGATAGAGTTTGACTTAACAAACCATCTGACTAAATCAAATCAAGGAGTTTTTAGTGTCAATATTTTTTAAAAAATTATACTTTGGACTAGGGGCACCATTGATGGATTCCTACTAAAAATTACATGAAGGCATATAAATAAATTTTAATAAATCGGAAAATTGAAACTTGAAAAATATTGTCCTTTTAAAAAGCATTTTTATTTTAATTATTTTATTAAAGATAAGAATATTATATGTAATTAGCTATTTTATTAAAAACTGTGTAGTTGTTATTTGAAGGGCCATCTATTTATCTCAGCTGTAAAATTGACTTTCAGCAATGCTTGTTATTGTCATTTATATTTGCTAAATTGTTGGTTAAACTCCAAATTTAAGTTTCCTGTTGAGTGAGATTGACCGAGTTTAAAACTATTAAATACTGAATATATTTCGAATAAAAAAATGATAAGTCATGCCTCCAAATTTATTTAATTAATTTTATATGTCCTCACATGTATCTACACAAAATCTTCATATAACCAAAAGAAAATAGAATGAGAAGCAATTGAATGGCCTGAATGAACCAACCCCAGCTTACTTGCCCCACTCAACATAATTCTTCTCATGATCAACAATCACAGCTGTCCCAATCTGCCCAGGACCACAATTGGCACTGATTAGTCTTGTGTCAATGTTGTAGAACATCACCATACATACCATTGTGACAAGTTTGCATGTAAAAAGTTTGTCCTCACCTTCAACTCCCAATTGGATGGATGGCTTACAGTTTGGAACAAGAAGTGAATGATTGATTGATTATAAGAGTATGCATAATGTGGGTTGATTGTTGAAGGGGTATTATCAATCACCTAAAGTATGGGGTAGGGATGTGAATGGGTCCAAGATAGATATCAAAGAAAGTGAGTTATTAGTCATTAATGGTGGGTTGGGAATTTGGGGACCTCTCAATTTGTCCATGGCACAGTTTGGATTGCTTCCCCTAACATGTGAATGCCCTTAATGCACTTCCCAAAAGCATATATATGTTGTGGGCCTTCGTTATGAGCCTGACTTTGTCCTCTATTGAGCCCAATTGCATAGTGGGGTCTTGCAACTCCGGATATCTTCGGAAGAAAAGTTCCTTGGGTAACAATTTTTTTATATATAAAAAAGACATATTGATGTCTCAAAACGGTCGATATCTTGATCTGGGATAAGGGCTGCAACTGGTCGGCAGGTTTATTGTTTTATCGACTATTTTGAATTATATTAAAATAAAATAATCAAGTATATTTTTTTGCCATTTAAAAAATGATAAACAAGTGGTAACTTTGCAATATTTTCATTTTGAAACGCTCTGTCATTATTATTTTACCGATTTACCGTTTTATTTATTTTTATTTTTATAAATAAAAATATAATTATATTAATTAATATTAATAAGAAGTGGTATTATTAATTTTTTGATTAAACTTTTATATCATTATATCCTTTTAAAAATTAGTCTAATATAAATATATGGTCTAAATGATACAAAATTTATCATATTGGCAAAGATTTTGTATTGCCAAGATTTATACATTTCAAATCAAAATTTATCAATTGCTAACCATTTAATGTCACTCAAAACTCAGTAGCAGAAGTCAATAAGAAAATGGTAAATGATGCGATAAGAGTTAATGGTTAATAAATTCGTAAACAGAAATGTTAAACACCTTCAATCGTGCTCTAGCTACACCGGTTGCACTTCTATTTGCGAGTTCATGTCTACATATAAAAGGCAAAACATGGCATCATGTTATAAATGAAATAGATTATATATAAAAACATTGTTATATATATGTACACACATAGATAATAAAAAATTTATTTTCGGGTTAGGGTTTTACCCGCTTATAGTTTTGCCCGATTCGGCCAGTCTCAAGTCGGTTCAAACGAGTTTGAGCCTGACTAATTTTCAGACCATGAGTATGGGGCCCAAATCATCAGATGAACATGTTATGATGGCTAAGTATGTCTGACATGCAAAAGATAACTTCAATTAGGCTACATCAAAGTATGAGTTATCAGTGTATACGTAAGGTATAAAAATGATTTTTATGGGTTAGTCAGAGTTTTAAGACTAAATTTAGGTCGTTACAATGTTTAGTATTCGTGTGAGATTTTCATGATCTAATTTGTATACATCATAAGGATTTCGGATCACCTAATTGCACGTATGGGCCGAGCTTGATTGAGTCAGGAATTTTCACCAATTAAGTTTAGGGTTTCGTGGTTCATTTAGCCTTCTTGCTTCAATTCCTTCCTATAAAGTCACTTTTAAAAGTCGAGTTAGTTTTAACGTTGGACAATTTCAATTCGAACTTTTTGTCTATATATATATATATATATATATATATATATATATATATATATATATATATATATATATACACACACACACACACTCATAGGTGGGCCCCACTAGGCCGCGAATTGTCAAATGTGCAGATTGTGCCTCGTGGCAAGATAAGAGCCTTCCACATTAGCCCTAGCTTTCACCCATCTATGTTGGGGTCCTGACCTTCCCCCAACCACCAGACCGGTACCCCCATGACCGCCTCGTAGTAGGCTTTCGATCCATACCCCTCACCACCTTTGACGCGGCCGTAGATGATGTTTTTACACCCAATTTCCAACGCCACCACCGCCGCCCTTTTAGACAATTTTCCAACGCCGGCAAGCCACCTCAGATTGATCCAACCACCCAGACAGCTTCCCTTCGTCAAGATCTTCATTTTGAGACCACCCATGACGACTGTCGTAGCCATAATTGTTGTCGCACCTCAACAGCAATTCCACCCCCATTCTGGCCAACCAACGGTCAGACCTTACCGATCGTCACACCCAACATCTTCCCCATTCTCCCCTTCGCCGATCTCGACAAGCGGCGACCGTAGGCATTTTTTGGTAATGAGCCCCCCCGGTAGAGCGTATACCTACGTTCGACTATTTTTAGTAATTCAAGAACCCCGATATTAGTTTAAATGCATATTTTGATGTTACGAGTGTTTTTATTTGTTTGTTTGTTTGTTTGTTTATTTACTTATTTATTTATTTATTCATCATTATTTATTTGTTTGTCATATATAATGAATGCTTATGTGATTGTTGATTATTATTATTGAAATATTTACCTATTAATATTAATTTTATTCATGTTTATTAAATTTTATTTATTTATTTATCTAGTTATTCGTTGTGTGTATGTTAATATTTATTTTTATTTAATTACGTATTTTATATTTGATAACTATGATATTATTATTATTATTCATGATTAATTAAAATTAACTATTTATTTATTTATTTATAGAATGATTATGTATTTATTTATTTATTTATATGTTTACCAACATGAGTATATGGGATATTTACTCGTGTTTAGCCGTGTTATTTGAATAACATAATTATATTATTATTTTATAATTAGAGTATTATTATTATATATTTATTATTTATCTATTTATTCATGATTGTATTTATTTGCTTATTTATTAGTTATTTTTTATTATGTCTTGATTAGCATGTTGGATGTTTAGTTTTAGGTTTATTTATCCTAGTTTTCTTTATTATGATGTATTGATGATGTGGGCACTTACCACAAGCATATATGATGTTAGTATTTTACTTAGCAGTGGTTTCGATGTAGGTTTCGGAGTCTAAGCTCACCGTAGATGAGATGTCACGCTTAGAGCTTGAACCATAGGTCTATTAGGACTCTTCTAAGCTTTAATCGTTATAGTATATTGCTGATTTGATTTCAGATCGCAGGATGTGTTAAGTGATTATTTTATCGGATTCCACTTAATAAGGGTCATTTAGAGGTATTTTACTTCTATGATTAATAACCCTTGAGGATGAGATCCCTCGAGTCTAATTTTGAAAACAAGATCCACCACAAGTTGCCTTCGAGCCTATTGTATAAACCCATTATAGGCCTATATATAATTTTCTCGAGTTCTTGATGAGATGTGAGATAAAAGAAAATCGACAACTGCACTATGTGAGCGGACGCATGCTAGTCTGAGTGGGCTCTAGATTGGTGAGCTGGTTGTTCTATTCATGATGGATCCTGACAACTCCACTTTTGAATTCCTCATAGATAGAAAAATGTAAAGGATTACAGGTACTGTAATACAATACATGTTTAGACATGTAGTTTCAAAAGGTACTAAAGGTGTATGCCTGAGAATAATGTTCAGGTCAGGAGTGATACAGAAGATATAGAGAACTGTAGGAAAAGGAAAAGAAATGTTTTTGTGCAAGGGATAGTTTTTAAAATTTGCTAAGGCATAAAATAAGTAAGAATGGGATGTTGTTGAGTCGAGGCTGACGGCTCCTAATTAGTGTCATTATGAGAGATTTTGTGAAGAAGTATATAAATATTTTTATTTAACAAGAAGGTCATCTCTCATGTGCTAGTTTGACTAATAGTTATTTATAGACCAATAATACTCGTTACCGAAGTTTTTTTATTATATATGTAAATATGTTGATCCTAAGTCAACTTTAATGGGATGATAAATAAACATTACACACATTTGAGTTCAGCAAACTTATTTATATTTGATGTATTTTTTATGTGTATTTAATAATATCTTTCATTTTTTTCAAGTCAAGTAATATATTTCGATATATATTATTGATTGAGTATCATAAATTAACTGCTTTAAACATGACTTAATTTGATTATAATATTTCTGATTTATGACTCGGTTCTTAAGTAAATCAAAATTACGGTATCACTAATAATTATTTTTATTTTAATAAAAAATATAAATAATTAATTAAATAATTACAATACATATGAGCCGAGTGGACTGGGAATCTTAATGGATTGAAGTGAAGTATGGGTCAAAGAAAAGAAAAATAAATTTTAATTTCAGCTCTAGTACCTATTAAGATAAAATTTAATACATTTATCTTTTATAAATCTTCAACTGAACCAGCCATGAGAAGCGGCAAAACTGGGCATAAGCAAGCGGTGATGGTGATGGAACGTAACGTTACATGAAAAAAGGCACGTATACATAACGACGTGGTTGCGTAAGGAACACTCCAGACATCTCTTTTGACACAACATACAACTCCCCAGAACCTTCTTGCCCTTTCTACCGAGACCTTAGCTACTTCAAACTATTGCCATCAGTTTTCATCATCCATAGTTTCTATCATCCCCTTACTTGGGTTAATGCCTTTGTCCCTCTTCCCCTCGCTCCTGGTAACTCTTTCTTGTTCTTAAGCTTATTCATGCATATTATTTATACTGTAGAAAAAAATGAGTGAGTTGGACAGCATCATATTATTATGATGCATATAAGATGCTTTGGTTTTAATGCTTGTTGTATTGGATTTTTTATTAGTATGGTATCTGTTGATTACTCTTGTTTGGCTCTGATTGATGAGCACACAAGTGGTATTCTTATTTTAGAAAGGAAATCTACAGTTGGAAATTGAATGCGACGTATTCATGAGATTGGTTAAAAATGGTATAGGAAAGCTGTTGAGAGATGGACAGGGGTGAGGGCGGCAGAGGTGATTTCTTTGGGGACCCTTTCGCTGGTTTTGGGGGAATTGGTGGTGGTCGCAGCTTCATGTCGAATTTTTTTGGTGGGAGGGATCCCTTTGATGATCCATTTTTCACTAGACCCTTCGGAAGCATGTTTGGTTCTGGCCCCTTTGGCCACAACATGTTTGGAAACGAGGGGCGTTTGTTTGGAGATTCTACAATGCCAATGTTCATTGAGGACGATGACACTATGCCAGAGGTTAAAAAATCCAAAGGGCCTGTTATCCAAGAATTATCATCTGAAGATGAAGGAGAGGCCGATGGAAAGAATGGGGAAGAAAATGCAAACAATGAGCCTTTCATAGAACACCCAGATGATGAAATAAAAGGTATATTATTTAGCCGTTCAATTTGCCTTCAGATTAGTATTGGCATAAAAATGTCCTGATATTGGTGGATCTTTCCTTATGTGGTGCAGAGTGGGGCAAACCTAGGCAACTTATGAATGAATATTGTATGGGGGAGAGTGAAACCTTCAACCCAGGAATTTAAGTTTCATAGCTCTTCTGTGACATATGGAGGAGCCAATGGAGCATATTATACTTCTTCCACTACTCGACGGATGGGCAATGATGGGGTATGTGGGAAAGAATTGGTGTAGATGTAGTTATGTGGTGATTTTCTGTTAGCTTCTGATTTTTTAGTTATGTACTTACAAACAGGTTACTATTGAAGAGAGCAAGGAAGCGGATACAACCACCCGTGAGGCAACTCATAGAATTTTGAGGGGAATTCATGACAAGGTGCTCTATACTTACTTTTAGTCACTCTCTTCTAACCATCCTCAGAATCTTAAGAGGAAAAGTATGTATTTTGATCGTTCCATATCTGAGAGCATTATTCTTTTATCTGAGTAGGACCATTATACTTTGCAGGGTCATTCTTTTACAAGAAGGTTGAATTCTGATGGAAAGGTTAACACCGTACAGACATTACATAATCTAAATGAAGGTGATTCTTTTGGCTTTTTTTATTGGGTGCATGATAAGCTTTTTCTTAGCAACTCTTTGTTTTTGGTAGTGACTCAATTACATCCACGAATTGCAGATGAGCTTGGAAGTTTTGAAGAATCATGGAAGGGAAAGGCGAAGAGACATTTACCGGGCTGGGATGAAGGCTTTAATATGAATGGTGGTAAGTGCCTGCTATGTATCATTTCCATTCCTCTTTGTGGATGAATATAGTTTTTTTATCTTCCACTGTATTCCAAAACGTGGTTAGGGAAATGAATCCTGCGCTTAGAAAAAATGTCTTAAAAGTTTTATGGTTGGATGCCTTTCTTAACACTATTTATCAACCATAATCGTAATTTTTTTATTTGGATGTTGAATTCCAGGATCCAATGCCAGTGGACAAAATGCGCAGGGATCTCATGGATGGGCGCTTCCCCCAGCAAGAGGTGATGGAGAAACTTGGGGCGGTCTGTTCCATAAGAGAAGCAATGATTCTGCAACTAGAGCAGAAAAGAAAAGCCCTTCGATCAGAAGAATCCATATAGATGAATGAAGGAAAGCTTGAACCAGTTCTTAATCCTATATAATATGTTCAATAAAAACTCGGCTTCATTTTCCTTCATATAAGAGAAATCCAAGCAGCATCGGCCAGTTGAAGATGGCTTCATATCATGTTTTATTAGTACTCCGTAACTACATCCATCTGAAATTTGTGCTGCATTTGAAGACTGGCTCAACGCTATGGTTGTAATATTTTTATTATCATCATCCATGTATTGGATACCGCATGATCTCATGTTTAAAAAACGATGATATTTTAAGCTCTTATGCAAAATTATAATGTAGATTCATGGTTTTCTGGATATTTTCATGTACTCATTTTCTGTCAACTCTTTAAGGGCTTTCTCCTTTAACTTCATGCAGAGTTTGAATAGAAGGCTATGTTAATGTTAGTGGAGATGATGACAACACAATGCCATACAATCAATTATCAGCTACCTGTGTAATGGTATTTCGAGCTCACATTCATCAGAGACGGTTTAATGGGTTCTTTTCTATTGATGTACTAGGTAGGTGACATTTTGCGGTTGATTTGGATTATTTTCTACTCCAAATTTCTAACAAATTTCCAACACTTGACCAAACAGTTTCATGCATTCAACCTATATCATGTTGGGTTTGTCGTAGATCAGCAAGTAGACTTTCAACCAGGTGTTTCTCCATACTCTTCATCTATTCACTACTAATATGAGGCAAACTCTGTATAGTCGATTCTGGATAGCTTATAGCTCCATGCCTTGCCGGTTCAATGTTTATGTCCATGTATCCTCCATACCCAAAACAAAATTTTCCTGTCCTCATTCTTCACCCAATTGCTCCATCCTAAATCCTTTAAATAAAAGTTGCCGCACTCATCTCCTGCACAAGAATCCGTGTAACCAATATCATACACAAACTGTGCGAGATAAGATCTAGCAGCACGGTAGTAGTTGGGAAGCAAACTCTGAATATAGATTCCTCATGTCAAAACATATAGTATTAAGACCCATTTACTTATTCTCTTGAGGTTTCGACTCTGTAAATGAATTGACAATATCTGGATTCAACTTGGGTAAACAAAAAATGGGGGCATGCAAGAGCTGCTTCTTGTGCATTCCCCCTTGCCCGAACTAACATGGGTGTGTTTCTTTTGTGTTCTGTAGAAATGTGTACGAGCTACAAGATGCCCATCCTATTTTAATCTTTCTGGTCCGGCCTGGCACACGACATTGCAGATAACAAACAAAAACTTGTATGGGGAACCGTGCTGTTCCTTGCAGGCAATCAGTTGGATGATAGCAACTTAAATTGTGTTGCATTCACGCATGCAACTAATCCTTTCATCAAAGAGGATAAGTCCTAAATTAAAAGCCCTGCATCTTGCTTAAAGATGTTACTAGGAGTTTAATGCCAATCTTCATGCCTGTAAGACAAGTGAAGTCTCCCTTGCTACCTCCTTCATAGTTGGAAATGGATGCAGGAGCTCTGTAGACCCACTAGTCACACTTGTATAAATTCAAGAGTTGAGGGAGGTGATTGCTCCTCAAGATGTGCAAAGAACACTATCACCGGGGAAGGATGGGTTGGTCTGCATCAAATGCCACCAAAGCCTACGTTCAAAACTTGCAAATGGTAAGTACCAAAAGTTATGCTCAAGGCAGCTAAATATTGATAAGAAGTGGCATTGTAAATTAGTATTCAGTGGTTCTTTAGTTGTTGCCACTGGGCATTTTTTTAACGCAAATAAACATTGGTAGTGACATGCATTGGTGTAATTAAACTAAACAAACTTAGGTCATTGGTTGAATGTATAGGGAAAGATGCACAAAGAGCCAGAGATAACAGAGCTCATATCAGCATTGGCTGCTGGCCATGGAGCCAAGCTCATGGTGGAGGCCTGCAGCGGTCAAGCAGGGCCGACGACTCTGGCCCTCATCGCCGCAGCTATTCACACCGGCGGCAAGGTGGTGTGCATTCTTCCCAGCAGGAAGGAAGTTCGACCATCAATGCAGGCCATATACCAAATAGCCGGAGCTCAACACAACGTGGAGTTTGTCGTTGGAGATGCTTCTAGACTCTTCCTTAGTGACTATCAAGATGCTGATTTTGTGCTAATAGATTGTAACCTCGAGGACCATGAAGATGTGCTGGAATCAACATTGATGAACAGGAAAGGCAAGGGGGTGGTGTGGTGGTTGGATACAACGCATTGCAGGGTGGTTCATGGCGGAGTGAGTCTGCCACAACTACGTTCTTGCCCATTGGAGAAGGTCTGCAAGTGTTGAGGGTGAAGGAAGGTGGAAGAAGGAAGTGCCATGGCTGTAGTATGGAGAAGAGCAAGTGGGTAAAGAGGGTGGACCGTGGAACTGGAGAGGAGCATTTGTTCAGGATTACTAACACTTCTTGCTATAAACATCATCAGATTGGAACATCATCAGATTGGGTATCTTTGATTTAGTGTTGTTATTGTAATTTAGTTTGGCAACTCGAAAAGAATCAAAGAAAGATTAATTTTGCATTCCAAGTTAATCGTTTAAGCTATTTGAGGCATTGAAAATTTTTAATCGATTCATTTGGAACAGACAAAGCTGACGGAGGATAGAGTGAATCATCTATTCATCTTTATTATAAGCATAATTTCATAATCACTTCAGTTATCATCTTTCATCAATCTTCAGAACTGCAGAATGACTAAAAGTTATCCTCACACTGAGGCTGCTTAAAAATGTGTACAAAATTAGCTTGGAAGGCAGACTAAAGATAAAGATGAAAATAAAAGTTTTTGAATTCCTCTCTTCTACGATTACGAGCATTCAATTATATGCCGTTCCAAGTTTTTGCACATATTCCCCCTAAATTGTGTGGGCTCTTGCTCCAAAGCTCAGAAGCCATCCATATGGATAAGTAAAAATTTGTGCAATTATTCTTTCTTTTCTTATGCCTATTTCCATGAAATTTGAACTAGATTTGATCCAAAGCCTAACATGGTGAAGGTGTGTGGCTATGGCTAATTGGGCTTGGTATCACGATTTGAGCCAAGGGGTACAGTGCATAATTTAGATGAACATGAAAATGCAGTGCATCAGCAGCATGCAATCTGGGCCGCCCATCCAGATCCGACGGCCCAGTGTCGTCAGCGCCCCCCCCGGCCAGGCACCCCGTCGCCGGCTGCAAGCCACCCGCGGGCATCCCTGCACCCCGCCCTCCATCGCCCACGAGCACTCCAGCACCCTACTCGCCACCACCCGCCGCCCACATCTAGATCCGGCACCCCACCCGCCACTGCTCGTGGTCCACCGTCGCCGCCCACGACCTAATCGCCACTGTCCCCCACCGTGGCCCACCTGCCCCCGTCCACGGCCCACCTGCCCACTCGCCACTGGCCCCTGCCCGCAGCACGGGCCACCAACCACCCACCCGCTTGCCACTACCCCCTGCCCGCGGCACGGGCCACCGTCCCCAGCCATCGCCTGGGCCACCATCCCCCGCCATCGCTCGGGCCTCCACCACTGCCGGCCGGCCACCCCGACACCACCCACGACCACCACACTGCTGCCCTGCCACTGCCCGAGCCAGGCCGTGTTCTGACTCGACTAATTAAAAACTTGACTCGGTATCGACTAGAGTCCGGTTAATAAAAAAATGACTCGGTCTCGACTTGAGTAAAGTAAATAAATAATTGACTCCTCTCCAACACAACTTAATAAAAATTGACCTGACATCGACTCGAGGCAAGTTAATAAAAAAATGACTTGGCCTCGACTTGAGTAAAGTAAATAAATAATTGACTCCGTTTCGACTTGACTTAATTAAAATTGACCCGATATCGACTCGACTAAATAAAAACTTGACTCGGTATCGACTTGAGTCAAGTTAATAAAAAATGACTTGGTATCGACTCGAGTAAAGTAAATAAATAATTGACTCCGTTTCGACTCGACTTAATTAAAATTGACCCAATATCGAGTCAAGACAAGTTGATAAAAAAATGATTTGGTCTCGACTTGAGTAAAGTAAATAAATAATTGACTCTGTTTCGACTCAACTTAATTAAAATTGACCTGATATCAACTCGAGACAAGTTAATAAAAAAATGATTCGGTCTCGACTTGAGTAAAGTAAATAAATAATTGACTCCGTTTCGACTCGACTTAATGAAAATTGACCCGATATCAACTCGAGGCAAATTAATAAAAAATAACTCGGCCTCGACTCGAGTAAAGTAAATAAATAATTGACTCTGTTTCGACTCGACTTAATTAAAATTAACCTGATATCGACTCGAGACAAGTTAATAAAATAATGACTCGGTCTCGATTGTAGTTAATATTCTTATAATATTTAAATAAATCAGAAACAAGACCCAGGAGATCCATCTTATATAACTATCTTGTACATGATGAATACAAGTACAAACTTACAAGTTATAAAAGTGTGAAATTTGATTAAAGCAAATAACAATTCATGGTAACAAGTTACAAATTCGAAGCTATCATAGTCGCTCTGCATCACTGTTTTGACAATCGCCATCACTGCGCCGATGCCCCTGAATAGACTCCACGACTCCACGACTCCACTTTCAGATGGAACAATTTTTTGCCTATATATTTAAAAACAAACATGGTAAATAATCACAAAAAAAATATATAATAAACATCAAAAGAAGGGTTTATTAGACAACATTACTGTGATCAATTGCAGGGCAAGTGTGTTTATCATGCCCAACTCCCCGTCGATTACAACCATGGCATAGCCTATTTTTTTCCAAATGGTCCACTGCAAGTTCTTTACCACTCTTCCATCTTTTACCACTTCATTTTGTCTTTGATTGTACAGGTGGATGGACTTATATTCCATGATGTAGTTGTATTCCATGATGCCGATCATCTACTACATCTTCTACCAATTTTTCTATCTCCAACAATTTTTACTTGGTGAGTTCAAACTTTTCAGATGACGAATATGCCTTTTTAGCCCATCGATTAAATATACACTACAGTTTTCCCCAATTTGAGAATAACGTTTTGTGACAATCACCATGAAGTTCCACTCCCTCACCATCAAAAACAACTTCATTTGCTATGTCAATTGTCCATCTCGTCATAATATAGATTTCAAGAAAAATATCCCCCTCATTCAATTTAAGTACATATAGCAAATGTCTACATGGAAAACCTTCGCTTTTTAAAAGCTGACAACTACACGTGCATCTCCTATTAGCTCCTTTGTAAGTAACATGTGCAACCAAGTCTTTATTATTTCTACAACATGTTACATCATACTGTTCAACATCCTCCCCATCTAATTTCTTATGAGATGAGCAACAAACCATACTGTATTGTAGTTCTTCTTGAAACTTATAAAACACTTTTCAAGTATAAACCTTTGTCATCGTACATTCCATATTGAATGGGGTGACCAATTTAGGGCTTTTATATGAATTTTCATATGCTTCTTTTGCCTCGTTCAATCTCTATCTTTTGATAGCTCTCTCATATCTATGTATAAACTCAAAAAGGCTATTTTTTCTGTTCACATACCTTGAGTAAAATGAGTTTTGAGATTCACTTCATTGTGAACTTTCTATACCAGCTAAAAATATACCTTTACTATACACAGGCACCCAAGCATGACGAATTGCATATATAGATTTCAACCACTCATTTCCTTCCATGCAATTGTCTTTCATTAGTTCACTCCATTGTGATTCAAAGACTTCTTCGTTTTCGGCACCATAAATTAAACTGTGGAATGGCTCATAAAACTCCTTCCTGTAAGCAATTGCACTTAATTTTTTAGTCTCCTTCTTAAGGATATGCCAAATGCAAAGACGATGATATGTTAAAGGAAATATTAATTTAATTGCTTTATCCATTGCTGGATCTTGGTCAGTAATAATTGCCCTGGGATGCCTTCTATCCATGCATTTTAAAAATGTTTCAAAAAGACACAAATGATTCTGTCTTCTCATTACACAAAAATGCACATCCAAATGTAATTGTCTGCCTGTGATGGTTTACGCCGGTGAATGGGGCAAAAACAAGTGAAAACGGGCTCCCGTAGTCATCTTCTCTAAAATGACCTTCTTTAGAACACACGAAGACTTGTGACCATAACTCTTTTGTTCTCCTATGATAATTTGTACTACATTTACGTATACCAAAACCGGCCATTTTTGAATAACTACTGTATAAATTGAGTGCATCGTCCAAACAATCAAATTGCATTCCAACCTTCGGTTTGAATTCATCTTCTATAATAGGATAAATTGTTGTAATATTTTTGCCTATTTCTTCTTCCTCGTATGCTCTATCTTGAAGCTTGTCCATTCTTAAAAAAATATAAAATTTATAAAAACTAAGAATATTTTCAATTAAAATAAACGCAGTAAACATGTTTTAGTTAAGTCAAAGTATTTTTAAAAGCTTAACTCTAACCTGATTCTCGTATTCTGAAAGATATAATTCTAGCGACCTCAACTCTTTGTGACATGAAAAATATAAATTTAACGTCAAATATAAATATATGCCACGGAAGCCCGTTAAAAAAAATTAAATTTAACGTTAAAAATTAGCACACTCACGCGCGATTGAGTCAATTTTTTTATGACTCGAGTCGGGACCACGGCGGCAGGTGATTGCAGGGCCGCGACTAAGGTCATCATCGGTGCGGCGGGGGGCCGCGGGCGGATGGGGACGCAAGGCGGCGAGGGGCGGGGCAAGGGGCATTGGGGGGCGTGGCAAGGGGCGGCAAGTGTGGGAAGGGCAGGGGAGGGAGGGGTGGCAGGGGGCGGCAGGTGTAAAACCCGTGACTCGAGTCAGGGTTTTACGTTACCGAACCCGTTGGTTCGAGTCGAGTCAGTTTCATGAACCGCGTGCTGAGTCGAGGCCAGCCATGAGTTATGAGCGATGAGAGTCAGGTGTACCTGAATATATGATGATAACGTCGAGAAGATGGTGAGAAATGAGTTATCATAATATATGAAAGTATGCAGTATTTTTTTCTTTTTATATGTTTGATCGTAGAAATAGTTTTAGGCCGAATAATGCATTAGGACGCATTGGATTATATTCGGGTGGGTTATTAGTTATAGAGCATGTCATTTGGATGTTGTTGTGTTTGTTTTATTTTATGGGATTTTTTTCATATTTTTCTAGATTTTTTTTAGAATTTATTACGAACTAGTTATTATTTTAACTCGAGTCAGAATCGAGTCAATACTTATTTACGATTTTACCATTGGGGTATTTCACCTCCTTTCCTGACACTTCCCCATCCAAACCCTACCGCCGCCTTGTGCTTGTCGCCGACGTCACACTGCCGCCGATCGTCACCACCCCGCCTTGCTGTGCCATCATCGTGCCGCCCCGACCAACCCCGGCCATCGTTTCGCTGCCACCATGCCGGAATCGACGCTCTCCTTGTCGATTCGCCACCGTCCGGGCTGTGCCGCTGCCGTTCGGGCCGCGCCGCCACCGCCGTGACGTCAACGACCACCCCCTTGACCTCCCCGATGTTTCCCCCTTACCTAGCACTGCCGTCGAAGCCGACCATGGGCCTGATCGGAACGATCGACCGCCCCGACCGAACTTGACGCCGCTGCCGGAGGTCATCGCTGCCATGGCCGCCCTTGCCGTCACCACCATTGGGACGAGCTCGCCAAGCCGATGCTAACTTTTACCCCCAATTGCCCCGCCGGAACAGTCGCCAAAAAATTGGATTCACCGAAATTCGTCGGAAATCACCTGATCTTCCACTGAATCCCCCGATTGAACCCTATCAAACTTCGAATGCCATAGGGTGCCGAATTCGAGCCACGAATCATATGAGGTATAATTTATTTTAACTTAATTATTTAAAAGTATTGATTATTAAAATTGCAATGTAGAATTGGTGAATTGCGTGTTATAATTATATGTATAAATGTAGAATTGATTAAGGATAAAATATGAAATTTGTTTGATTGAGCGGTGTTAAAAATGTAGGCTAAGAAACTAATTAGGGTAACTAGGTAATGATCATGATCTAATGCAAACTAACTTAAGTAGATTTGCTAGAATTGATATAAGTTGATGTGTGTTGATTGATGTGTAATGGATGTATGTGTAATATAAAATGTATGACTGTATCATGAGCGGGCATTAGTATTTAGTTTTGATGTGTAGGTACGGAGTAGGAGCTCGCCGCCTAGGCACGAGGACACGCAAGAGGGAGGTGAACAAGGGCAGGGATGGGCGAGAGGGGGTGGTCGGCAGGGGTGGTCGGTGGGGATGGGCACTGGCGGTGCTTTATAGAACGAAAGGGTGGAGGGGCGGGAAGACGAGGCGCGGGAATGGGGCGCTGGAAGGCGCCGGCGGGAAACGGGCGACAGGGGTGATTTAATTGTGGGCCACCGGATCTAGATCCGACGGCCCACAGATTGATATGCTGCTAGATGCGCTGCGTGAAACAACAGCTTATATATATATATATATATATATATATATAGTATAAAGTGAAGGAGAGCACAAGGCAGAAAATTTTTTTGCCCCGAGCTCTCTTCTGGGTTACAAGGACGGCCCAGATCTCTTGTCAAAAACATAAAATTTCTAAAATATGCCGCCCCACCACCGTGTCGCCCCATCGCCACGTCGCCCTGCCGCAACCCTATCTCGACCGCCGCCCCTTCGCGAGGGGGAGGGACGCGCTTTCTCCCCTCCCTCCTCCCTCCTCTTTGCTCCCCCGCCATGCAGATGCCCCTCCGCCCCGCTCCCTCTCGACCCTGTCATCCTACCCCCTGCAGTCGCAGCCGCCGGAGAGGGGGGGGACAATGGGGTTGAAGGGGAGCGGGGAGAAGGGGCGTCCGCGGCACAAAAGTTCTTTTTTCTTGTCAAGGGCCGTCGTCGACCAGATTCAACCGTGACAGGCTGGACCTGGCTATCCCCCAACCCCCGACCAGACATGGCTGCTCGCGACTAAATCTGGCCAGTGGCGGCCCAGACAGGAACAGCAGTAGCCAAATCTGGCCGCAACAACCCACCTGCATCCGATGGCAGCTAGATCTGGCCGTGGCGAGTCGGCGGCAATGAGCCGCTCGCGACCAACACGGCTACCGAGCGGCCCTATTTTCTTTTTTTTTTAAATAGATCTCGACCGTCCTTGTAATCGAACAGCCCAAACAAAGTTAAATTAAAAAAAAACAGAATAAATCTGGGCCGTCCTTATAATCAGACAACCCAGACAGGAGCTCGGGGTAGAAAAAAGGCTCACCTCAGCGGCCCTCATATATATATATATATATATATATATATATATATATATATATATATATATATATATATAAGGCTCTTTTAATTATCCTGTTGCATATACTACAATAATCAAAGAATTGAATGCATTGGAAATGATACTAGCCTTCGACATTCTACAATATCTGCATCACGTTTGCCGCCTTTAGCGCGCCTGTATCTAACCTCCAAAAGCTCATATATACAAGGCTCTTTTACTTATCCTGTTATATATGCTACACTAATCAAAGAATTGAATGCATTGGAAATGATACGAGCTTTCGACATTCTACAATATCTGCATCAACGTTTGTCGCCCTTAGCGCACCTGTATCTAACCTCCAAAGTTATGTATTTAAACTCCTTTTATTTTTATCTTTTTCCTCTTGAAAATTAAATGTCACTTAATCTCCAATTTTCCCTTCTTCCTTCTGCAAGGTTTTTCTTCAATCATCTCCATGGAAGAAAGCATTGGTAAAATGAAGGACACAACAAGTGCAACCATTTTTACCCAACGGACTAAGTGGTTCTTACCTGGATAATAATTGTTAATCAGCTTTCAAAGAACATTAATCCAAAAGAATTTGGAAAAAAACGACACATATGAACAGTGACTGGTATGAATTGGAAAAAATAAAATTATGACAACTAACGAGAATAAGTACTTTGGAAGAAAACCATTCTATTGAATGCCTTCGAAGAGTTAAATTGAAGACCGTTGTCAAAACCAATACTATATATGTTATTGCCAACAGAAAACTAAGTCGTATCATTCATAGGTGAGAAACCACTTGTTATTATTTTGTTAGTTTACGAGGTCGAGACAAATTCTACCAGAATTTTTAAGGAAAATGCCCATTGCTCACAAGATCAAATAAAAGCTGGAAGCCTGTCATTTACTCACAACAGAATTCGTACCATGTTGATCAGCCACCATAGACAACTTGCAATCATGGACAAGAAAGCTTTTAAGAACACTATCACAGACAGTCATGATCATTTCATTCTATTCTATTTAGGCCTTTGCCTTTCATCAAGATAGAAATAATACAAATATGTTCATCCAAACTTTATTGACATCACTTCATACCAAAACCAGCTCAAACAATTTTGAGAAAAATTTAAGTTCGATCCCCAACTTAGCACCCAATAGAATTCATTCATTTCACCACTGCCGTACATTACAGTCGCCAGATTAAGGTTGTTACAAAGTTGAATATCTTTAGAAGTGTCTTTAGAGCATACGCCATTTCAAGAAATGAGTTTTCTATTAAGTTAAATATCTTTTAGTACTTATTTCTGACATCCATCCATTACAGTCGCCAGATTGCAGAACAATAAAACCTTATCGTAATATATTGGTCACCATGATTCACGAATAAATGAGAATTGATACGTGGAATTGATTCCTACTTTGAAATGTTGGAAATAGGTTTCCTTGTAAGTAAGACTTTTAGCTGGCAATGTACTTCTAGGGTTTTGTTAGGATTTTGGGGAATGGGTGTAAGAACCCAAGATTTAACCAAGAAAGGGTATCAAATGAAACAAATCATGTTTCTCTCCATCTTCTTAGACCAAGTTTACCCCATTGATTTTGACTCTTCCTCCTCCTTCGAGTTGATACTCTTCTTCAATAGCTTGGATATGGGAGATCGAGTCTCTTGAACTCCCCAAACACCCCCTTCGATCTTATTTCCTATATTTGTAAAACGGTGCCAGTAATAAAACATACACCTCCTATCCATCCTTCAACATTATATCAATCTAATAAAAAGATACAAACAAGATGCATCCAATGCAAAACACATCACAATACACACCAATGTAATCACTGCATCAAAACATCGCAGGACGATAATCATAAGTAGCCTTGTTTCCATCCACCCATATATATGTTTTTTTTGTACAACAAACATGAAAATAACTGATATGAAACATTAGCCAATAAATATACTCATAGTCTAATCCGCATACGCAGTCCATAGTTAGGAAATTGATGTTAGATTGATGCAAATACCAACATCCAATTCAAGAGAACATACATTTCAATAGCAAATTCATCGCCAAATCCATAACAAGCGACACCAGAAACCATAATCAGCAAACACGAGCACACCATTCAGAGATTAGATCGCAAGAAAAGGCAAAAAGCCAACCAAAACACTACCAAAAGCCTATAATAATAATAACATAAATCCAAAATATAGAATAAATGTTGAAGGGGGAGGGGGGTTCACCATCGAGCATCCATCACTTCGCGACCATCCTCTGAATGAAATCCTCATAGCGGATCTTCCCGTCGGCGCCGAAGTCGACCTCGCGAATCCACTCATCAAATTCCGCCTGCTCGAGCTTCTCGCCGATGTTGGTGAGGACGTGACGGAGGTCGGCGACGGGGACGAAGCCGGTCGACTCCTTGTCGAGGACCTTGAAGGCGTCGCGGAGGGGGCGGTCGAAGGGCTCGGGACGGAGGTGCTTCTTCATGAGATCGACGAAGCGGGGGTAGTCGAAGGGGGCGGTTAGCCCCTCCTGGGCTGCGATCTCCTTGAGCCGCGCCTCGGTGGGGTTGCCGCCGAGGGAACGCATGAGGATGCCGAGCTCCGACGCCGGGATCCGGCCGTCGCCGTCGGTGTCGAAGAGGGTGAAAGCCTCTTTCATGCGGGCGAGCTGGTCGTCGGTGAGATCCTTGCCCATGATTGATCGAAGTTCGGCGGCGGAGGCAGGGGCGCCGGCGGCGATGCGGATTTTGGGGGTTTGGTGGCCGGTTTTACGGCGAGTGTGCTTTTCAAAATTAAGGGCGTGTATTTAAAGTGTCTTTATTTACTAAATTACCCTTTTTAGGTGTTGGGAATTAAGTTGTTGGCGGATGCTTAGAAGGTCTATCTTTGACAAAGCACAAATTCTGGGACCTTTTCTACATTATCTGAATAACGAGAGGCTGTTTATCGGAAAGACAAAATAAATAATCAAATTTAAATAATTCCTATTACAAATAATTAAAATTTAAAATTTAGACTTATTTTAGGTTTTTATTTCAGATGTAGCTAATTTATATATGCTAAAAATATTTTACTCATAATATTTATTTTATCTACATAAATACCCTTAATATAATTTTAAATTTTTCCAAACATATTTTTTGTGTGTTTTTTATAGTGAATGATATTTTATTTTTTTTAAATATTCATAAAAAATATATATTGGATAAAACAAACAGACTAATTTTTAATAAAAAGTGATAATTTCAAACTAAAATTTTGAACATCTAAACATATTTTTATTTTATATTATTTTTTTATTTTTGATGGCCTAAAAATTAATTTTCTTTTTAATTGACCAAAATTCTTTTTTTTTGCTTTTTAGCTCATCACTAATATAGTTTTATATTCTATTTAATATTTATCAGTTAATTTTTTTATATATATAAATTTGGTAAAATATATAAATTTTATCTCTTATATATTTTGGTATTAGTAAAAATAAATTTTATAGGTATTTTTGTTACTTTTAAAAAAATGATAGAATTTAGTCATAATTAATATAAAATTTTTTTAAAAAATTATTTTTTATATAATTTTGTAATTTTGATTATTTTTTAAAGAAAACTTTTAATCGAGGCTATTTATGATATTTTCCTTTATTAATTTTTAAAAGGTTATTTTAAAAAATAATTAAAAATTTTATTACGAAGTGATATTAAAAAAATTCTAAGCTTCAGTTAAAAAATATGAATGCCATAAATTGAATATTAACTTGCAGTTGGATGGAATTAAAATAGTATAAATGAAAAAATAATCTTATAAAAAATTAAAATACAATGAAATAAAATTATATAAAATTTTTGATATTTTTTTGCATGTTTGGATATTAAGAAAATAAAATAAAAATAGAGTATTTTTTTCTTATATGTGTCTCTCAATTTTTATTTTCAACTTTTTCTTTTTTATATAATAAAATTACTTTGTAAAATTTTGGCATAAACTTGTTTTCACTAAAAATAAATTTTCTTTAACTAAAATTAGAGAACCAAATTCAACAAAAAAAAATTGATCTTCTTTCTTTCCTTCATTCCAAGACAACCACATATACCCTTATTAAAAAAATTAAAACTTGTCGGACAACAAATTATTTTTTTTCTGTGGGCATTTCAACCTACACTATTTTGTATTAAGTGTCTCTCGTATATAAGAAATAATATTTTAAAATATTCGTTGTTATCACATTTGTGTGTGTGAAGATAAATTGAATTAACCATCTTAAATTTGTGCGTGTTATGGTTGCTAATTGAGCGAGCCAGCTCGTGAGCATTTAGCGTTGGGCTCGGCTTGACTCAACTCGAAACTCGACATTTAAATGCTCAATTCGAACTCAAATCTTACGAGTCAAGCTTGAGCAAGGTCGTGTTCGACTCAACTCGACTCGTTTGTAACTCGAATTTGACTCGTAGTTTGACTCGATAAAATAATATAATAATATAGTCTTTATATTATATTATATTATATTTATTTATTTATTTATTTGTATATATATATATATATGAAATATAATAACAAAGAAGCAAGATAGTTGAGATGGTAAGTATTTACTTTGATGACTTCAAGGTTGTGGGTTGAAACCACATTAGCCTCATTTTATTTTTTTGTAAGTGAGGTATTTTTGACTTTTAATTGAACTGGTTTCGAGACGAATGAGTTGGCGAACGAGCTTACAAAAATTAAACAGTTTAAGTATATTCGAGCTCGAGTCGAGTTCGAACACATAAAAGATATTCGAGTCGAACTCGAGCATGTATGTCCAAAACTCGTTCGATCTCGAGTTGAGTTCGAAAGAGTTTCAAACTATTCGAGCCGAGTTCGAACACATGTTGAGCTCGACTCGCTCACTTAATTAGCACCCCTACGTGTTCTAATGTTATGTTTTTTATAATGTTTTTGGTTTAAAATTGAATTTAGGTCAAATAAACCTTGTGAACTATAATATGAAATTAACTCAATGTCATACTTAGGAAGGCCACGAGATCTAACTTCAACTGTAACTATGTATAGAATATTTCATCTTACTATTGAAAATTACACCAAAAACTTTTTAGCAAGAAATATTTTAATTATTTTAAGAAGTTCACTACATATTCACTTCTTTGCTTGCTCAATTCTTTGTCTAGTAAAATAAAGAGTCATTAAAAGGGATTTTTTTTGAAATCATTATTAATTGGGAAATAAAGTGAGTATACTAAAAGAAAGAGCAACAAAATATAAATTGTTTTACATTTTCAATTATAAGTAGGGTTGCAAGTGTTGTATTTATAGTAAATGACTAATTTGCCAAATTTTTTACTATTAATTATTATCGCATTGTTTACCACATTATCGGTATTTGTCCCGACAGGTCCCTACCAAATTTTGATTGTTTTAATTTCAAATAAACATTCTAATCATTGATAAATTTTATTTTGAACAACACAAACTCTTTGATAATGCAAAGCCATTACCAAAATAATAAATATAATGTTATTTAGATTATATGCTTACGTTAAACTACTTTTTAAAAGGAAGTCATATTGTACAATTTTAATTAAATACATTAATACTCCTTCTGATTTATAGAAGTCAATACGGGCATATTTTTATTTTTAAAAGTAAATAATTACTTTAAATAAAACAGTAGTTCGATAAAACGTTAATTTGCCATTGTCATTTCAAAATAAAAATATTACAACTAAATTACTTATTTTTAAACTGTAAAAACATTAAATTCTTATATTAAAATTTAATTTAAGATAATTAGTAATTTTATAAATCAATTCTGCAGTTGCAGTAATATAAAAATTAAACTAGGCAAGATGTCATGCATAATTTATATTATTTATAAATTTTAATTTTACAAATAAATTCCTAGTAAAATAATAAAATAGACTATAATAATTTAAAATATTAGGTATAAATTTTAATTAATTCTAACAAAAGATTTTAATAAAATGAGAAAATGCTATAATAATTTATTTGTTTATTTTATTGTATTTTGATTTATTAAATCTATTACTTTTAATAACAGTAATATTAATTTTTTTATTAATAAAAATAGATTTGATTGCTAAGAATTGAATCTAGTTAATCAGGTCATAGGCCGACGACACCTGCTCAAGATATTATTATTCTTATTTATAATTTATTTTTTTATTTGTGATTATTCAATGCCAGTGATATATATATAAAAAAATCTTCCCGTGTTTTTTTTAAAAAAAAATTGAATCATTGATGCACGCGTGACTCATGAGAAGGCGGTGGATGGGAAGCGGCCAGACCGGCCCGACAAGGCGCCGAATGCAAAACGACCAAACCAAGGCCCGATTGCCCGTGTCATCTGCCCCCCGTCAACCTCCCGAAGGCAGCGGAGTCCCCCACCTATCGCCACCCAGCCCCTCCCCGGCCGCCGCCGCCGCCGCCCTCCACCACAGCCGCCGATAACAACGACGATCTTCTTCTTCTTCTTCTTCTTTTCTTCTTTTTCTTCTTCTTCTTCTTCTTGTGATGGACAGATCACGACGGCGACCATGAGGGGCGTCTCAGCGGCGCCGGGCGATTTCGTCCACTTCAAGTCGCAGGTCCCCCTCCATAAGATCCCGGTACTCCCCGCTCTCGATCATCCACTTACCGTGCCGATGTTGTTGGATTGTTCGAGCATTGCCTCGTTCGGTCTTTGATCCGGTTCTGAATTTGTTTGGATTTGGTTTTCTGATGTTGATTGCGTTGTTTGAGCTTACTTGAAATTGTGGCCATCGTAGGTTTTGTATTGCTGATTCTGCGTTGTTTGGAAGCGTTTTGTGTTACTTCTTTGTTGCTTCTATTTCTTTCTTTCTTATTTGAGGAATCGAGCTGTACTTTGTACATTGGAGCTTGTTCACGTGTTGTTTGCATAGTTTTTTGTTTCTTTTGAGCAATTTTCTAATGCAGTGTGCTTGCTCAATGTTGTTTTGATTGTTGCAGATTGGGCTGAAACAGTGGAGGTATTATGATTTTGGTCCTAAGGTTGTTCCTCCACTAATTTGTATTCCAGGCATAACAGGCACTGCCGATGTCTACTACAAGCAAGTGATGTCCTTGTCCATGAAGGTACAAATAAGCATCCCTAAATAGTTTTCTATAGAAAAAATGCAAGAGCAAAATATTTGAACTAATCTTTGTGAGTTTGGAATTGCTATTTTTTGCATTATTTGAATCTTTAACATGAAAAGATTGCTTTCAATGGCTTAATCTGTCAGAGTTAAGAGTCGCCTAAATACCTGAGTTATTGCGCTCATTCAAATAGCAGTGTGTATCAAATTCATTTATTTTTTCATTATTTATGATTGCGAAGTGTCTTTATCCAGAGGGGAAATCAATATGTTACAATGCATATCTTCTGTCGCCGTTTGTTAATCTGATTTGTAGATAGTGAAGTAAAGACTAGCTAAGATGCACCATTCTCATTCTTTTTTTTATTTATATGCTTTAATTGAGCTAACGAAATTGATTTTCTTTTTTGTTGTGGATCAGGGTTATCGAGTGATATCAGTGGATATTCCACGAGTATGGAACCATCTGGAATGGATTCAAGCATTTGAGAAGTTTTTGGATGCTATAGACGTTCATCATGTGAGTAGTGAGTAGTGAGTACAAGTTAATCGCGTGCAGTTTTTATTTTTTTCTAAAAAAATGTTATGCCATCATAGATATGGAAAGAAATGTCACCGTTAATTTTGGAGGAGACAGGCAAAAAATTTACTGAAAAGTCGAAAGAACCAGATAATGAATGGAGAAAATTAGTTGAGGGTTAGTGCTTGGTGTAATGGGTTAGATTCTCTAGGAACATTGTATCAAATACTTAATTGAAATTTAAGACATTTGACCACGATCTGGCAATTTTAGAGTAAGATATTTATGTTTATGGGTTGTTGATAAACAAAGTAAATATGTTGTTTTTCTTTTTTGTCATATTTCCAGGTGGATTTTTTTGCTTAGCACAAATGTTCTTTTACATGCTATTCTATCTATCACGATATATGTACATGTTGGTGCCCCAATGTTGTTTGCATTTTGTTTTTTTGTGGAATACATGAACAATGAAAAATAGCATAGGGCGGGTTATTGTTCAACTTATAACAAAAGATTGTTCTATGAATTATGTAATTTTTAATGATGATTTATAATAGGTACATCTTTATGGTACTTCGCTTGGAGGATTCCTTGCTCAACTTTTTGCACAGCACCGTCCTCGACGTGTAAGATCTCTCGTGCTTTCCAATGCATTCTTGGATACAAGCAAATTTTCAGCTGCAATGCCGTGGGCTCCCATGTATGTGCTATGCTTATGTACTGT
Organism: Piper betle; assembly: GCA_033002965.1. NCBI lineage: Eukaryota > Viridiplantae > Streptophyta > Magnoliopsida > Piperales > Piperaceae > Piper > Piper betle. The sequence goes on along the minus strand of JAURVB010011917.1, from coordinate 59,272 downwards.
GGCTTGATGCACTTTTTTATAAGAGGATCGTATTTGTCCACGAAGTCAACTGCATCACAAAATCCTTTCTGAGAGCTCTATTGAACATTTAGCTGTAAACTACAAATTTCATGGTTTCCACCCAAAAACCTTTGTTAAGATAAGTCTTTGGATTCTATCTATTTCAGTATAAAAACCGAAGCCATATGTTAAACCTAAAATTTTCAGAAATAAATTCTTGAGTTTTTCTAGGCTAGAAATATTTTCTATATTTAAGGCTGTGATAGATACATTTCACTTCTCAGTGACATAAGTTTTGAGTTTGAAAGGGCCATTCCTCCATATGTAGTACATATGTAAATCGAATTGTTTATTTTGATTTAATAAAAACACGCCTCTTTAAGTAAAATATCATTCATGCTAACAGCTGCTACTTCTACCAAAAAATGGGTAATCCAGTGGAAATAGGGAGAAAATGAGGGAAAAGAGTTTAACATGAACAAAAAAGCATGGAAGACAGTGGAAATATTTCTGAGGTTGCCCATTCAAATGTGAGCCTGACATTACAATTTGAGTGGAATTTAAGCTTTTCTGTTTCCATACAATGACATTTGTTGAGCTTGTCACCTTCATTTTTGGTGTTATCGTGCCACAGTTTGCTGGTCATTCAGCAATGTGCATGTCAAATGGGACTCATGTTAACACATTTATGTGTATCTAATATTTTTTGCATTTTTTTGCTATTAGTTCGATGCTCATAAGAGATGAACTTAAGACTTCTTGCAATGGTTATATTATTTGTTCTCATTTTGTTCTTTGCTGTACATGAAAATAGCATTATCCAATTGCCTTGGCTCCGCATCCTTGCCGAGAAAATTTTAATAGGTCCGAGTAATTTGATTTTCAGATTTTCATTTCCACCATTTGTGTGTCTGTCAAAAGACTTCAAAATAAATGAAGTTCAGATTTTCTTTAGAGAGATCATAAATAGGGATTCTATAGTATATGCAAATTTTGATGATTTGATCACTTTCTCTTAAAGCTCGAGTCCTTAGGAAAGTAAACCATTTTATTTTTATTTTAATGCTCCCCCTGCTTGTGCAAACAATTTTATGGATTAGCCATGGGGCAAACTGTCCATTGTCTAACGAACATGAGACCAATTAATATTCCTCCAGTAGGTCCGAACCCATACCTGTTGGTGTTATACCATGTAAATTTAGATGGTTTAACCACTTCACCAAAAAGCTCAAGCCCTTAAGAAATTGAACCATTTAATATTTATTTTAACAATACTACTGAGCAACATTGAATGAAAATAACTTTCTTCTTTTTGAGCAGTTGGATCTTCAATTTGTGAAGAATTCCAGATTTCATCTTCTTCTTCCACCTTCTTTAATCGTCTTTGTCCCTGCAGCCCCTTCCCTTGGTTTCCTTATTTTCTGATTCTATTCCTGGTTTTTCTTTTGTAATTATTGGGATCGAATATTAACTGAGGCAAAAAATATGTTTTGTTCATTACAAATATCTAAAGCAATTGTGGTGTATAAGATTGGATATCTTATCCCGCTTTCCTTCCTAGATTATACATTGAAGGGGTTTTTTATATATCTGCGTATTAAAATACAAAAAGTTGTGTATGCTTAGATGGTAGTAGTTTTTTTAGAGGTAGGTAGTAGTAATTGACACAAAAGTGTTCTGATAAAGCATATTGCTTTTTCCTTCTTTCTTGCAGTGTAAGTTGGACTCCAGCCTTTTTGCTGAAACGATACATTTTAACAGGGATTCCCAAAGGTCCACATGAACCTTTCGTTGCTGATTCTGTGGATTTTGTTGTCTCACAGGTGAAGTACAAATGTGTCTGTACGATGAGTTTGTAAGTTAATGTTTGGAATTAAATGGTAGATAGTTGCATAGCTTGTAATTTGTTATGGATGATTGTTGTCTATAAGGAAAAACATCACTTGAGAGCAAAATGAGTGGTAGATGGTGGACATATCTTGTCATAACCTATTAACATGAATTGTTAAATGTATTAATGCTGCTTATAATGGAAATATATATATCATTTACTGCAAAAAAAATGTGTGTACTTTTTTAGATTATGCTGGTGCAGATGTAATAAGTAATAAAGATTTTATAGCAGTAGTTTCTTACTTGATGTAAAGCTGATTAAAGATTAATATCTAACTTTGGAAAAGACTATATTGCCGTTCCATATTAACATTAACTGATGAAAAAAATGATAACTTTCATATGTGTGACCGACTGTTTCTGTTTTTCTCCTGTTGATTCATCATCTTATTATTGCTTTCTTCCTTGGTGATTTCTGGCGATTTTTCTTTTTTTTTCTTGTGAAACTAGAATTATCCTTACACTTCCCTTTGTAGGTTGAATCACTATCAAGAGACGATTTGGCTTCTAGGTTAACTTTGAATGTGGACCCTGCTTCAGTTGGATCTCTGCTACTTCCCGATTCATCCATCACAATAATGGATGTAAGGAACCCAATTTATTTTCTTAGATCATTCTGTATCTAACATTTATGAGAAAAATGGAAAATTTTAGCATTTGAATGCTCTGATTCCTGTAATTTCCTTTTGGAATATTCTTTTGTAGCAATTTTTCAAGGACTGAGCATAAGAAACACATTCTTATTGATGATTTAAAACGTTGTCTTCATGCAGACAAATGACTTTTGTGCCATTCCTCAGCCACTAAAAGATCAGTTGATTGAAAGATATCCTGGTGCAAGACGAGCACTCTTGAAGAGTGGGGGAGATTTTCCATTTCTTTCCCGTCCTGATGAGGTTAATCTACACTTGCAGGTACATAATAATGATTGCTTATAAAAAGTTGGTGGTAATCATGGTTGTAGATATTCTAGTAATATGTAAAATCAATGATCACCTTTTCTGGTTCTTGGATTCTTCACTGAATGTCGGAAAGGAGATATAGTAGAAATTCCCTAGAAAGGGATATTTCGTTCAAGATTTGTAATTAGATTCATAGGGCATTAAGCTGATATTCTCTTTTTCCATTTTTTTTGGAGTGTGAATTTTCCTTGACTTTGCTTATTGGTTGATTGAAAATCTAATTAGAAATGAGAACAAAATAGGAAAATAATGTCGGTAAATAATTCATTGTCAACAGCTATCTGAAAGGGCATGGACATTCATGATTTGAGCTTTGTTCATGATGGTTCACGATGGGGTGTAATGATGATATAAGATCCATGTCCCGTACCCCAATTCTACCCCCAGTGGGGTGGAATGACAGAATATGATCCCTGGATAATAAGGTTGTAGAAGAAGAAGAAACATGTGTGATGAGAATTTAGATGCACACGGAAAGATGTATTCATGGTTACAACCTTCTATGTAGAAGTAGCTAAATGCTTATACTTCTTGTTGACTAGAAGAATAGATAAAAATAGCAGTAGCAGTGCACATTTTCTGTTCTTGACAAAACGGTATCACATGAAATATTTCCATAGATCAAAGAAGAATCTTCTATACATTCTGGTTTTCCACCGTATAATTTTTAACAAGAAAAAAATATTTTATACTTTAACTTAGTGGGCATAAAATGCTGTAGTTACTTGTATTGGCTTGAATCAAATTTTAATAAAGTTGTTTTTTTGGTTATGCCTTAGCTTACGAGGGTAACATAGTAATATTGAGTATATTTTTGCTGGGTAGCATAGGAGCACCTGCTGAAAAGAGATCAAATTTGGATTCATTTAATTCTCAAACTGCTTTCATTGTCCAACATCTCACATGCTTCCTCTCCAATCAATTTCCCTCCTTTCCAGCAAATCCCACTCTTCTCGATCAAAATCTTTGACGACAAATTACTATGAAGCTAAGTGCAGGATTATTTGAAAGAAGAGCCCTGTGATTGCAATTATTTTGCTATTAGCTTAGTTTTTTGGAGAAGTGGTGATCCAACAAAAATAAATTGTTGCTGAAATCATGGTTTTGGAGGGGAAAATTTTTGTTGATGAGTGTTGGCTGTTTGTGTCCCATGCGCAGAGCACAAAAATAGTTTTAGGTACAGGGAGTGTTGAGAAAAATATTAACAGCCGATCCTTTACTAAATTTTGAGATCTAAGTGAGCTGGGTTCAGCCCTATTGTTTTATGAAGCTTAAGGCTATTAGGAAAGGGGCTTTTTTAACATGTATATTATCAAAATTTGTTTGTTGTAGTTTACAAAAGAAATTTATGTTAGCTCTAGCCTAAACCCTCGAGAGGAGGGTCCTTATAAGGTACACATATTTTGTGAAACTGTCTGAATTGATTGCTTCATTTTCATGCGTACTTGATTAGTGTGACTTAAAAAGTGTTTGATCATTGATTCTGTCATTTACATTCGAGTAAAAGCTAGTGCAGAGTTGAATTGCTGTCTTGTTCTATCATCTTATTGGTCTTTCTGACTTTTATAGTTACATCTAAGGAGAGCAGGAGTTGAAGCTCGGCCAGACCTGGTTCGAGGCTTTACAGGAGGAACCACTGACAGCAGTGGCCCGAGTAATGAGAAGACTCTCAAGGATCATGCTGATGACCCGTCAAAGGTTTCTGGAGATAGTGTAGCCGCAAATATGGTTCCTGTAAACCATTCAGTTGTTGAATCTGATGATACCGGTGAACAGCAGCCAAACACTGCTAGCATTTCCTTGTTGGATGAAACGTGAACTTAGTTGTGTCATACTTTGATTGTATTTCTTTGTCCATATCTCGGTGTAACTGGGACTCGGTCTTGTCTATTTATTGGTCTGAAATATTTTTATTCATTGACGAGGGGAGACTGCGGTCTCTCCGTTAGTTTGTGAAAATGGTTTTTTGTGTTAAATGTCTGGTGGTTGTTTGATACAAATGTGCCAGTTTCTGTTCAAGTCTCTCCATTCGTGTAAACTGTTTTTATACGGAAAATTTGTGTTGTGTGGCCGTATAGCATGCGTTGTTTTGTTGTAAAAGACTAGATTTCTTAAGCCGTGACATTGACGGCTAAACACGGTAGTAATGTCAGTATCTTTTAAAGTGACAGGTAAAATCATAGTTGTAGTCTAGCCTGGCTTGACTACAACTTAATTCTCTATAATTCGAAGTTTGAACTTATAAAATAAATGAAAATCCTTATATCGTTAAAATAGATCGTGTCAAAAACGGTAGGCAATACATCAAAACATCAGAAAGGAATTTATTCAGTAATACTATTAAAGCCAATTTTCCTCCGATACGTCATTATTTCATTAATCTTTGAGTCGCTTTTAAAAATTGGCTTGTTCTTGCTTTAAAGTTTAAACTCAACGAAGTGTCTACGGTCTTTATATTACAAATGTTGGTCAATTTAAGGTTTAACTCGTTTGTGTTCAAGACTAAAGATGCGATTGTTACTTGTTTGCGTTCAAGTGAAGAGCTTATTTGCACTCAAGTTTATCTCAAATTATTTGAGACGGCAGGCCAGGACTCATGGGATGTGAGTTATAGGACAAAAATAACCCTCATCCAGGACATGATTGAATGTACAAGGGCAACGTCGTCGTTGCATCAACAAAAAAACCGCGGGCCCCACCCATGCATCTGGATATATATCTAAGAAACCCTAAACCATTGGCAGTTTCCAGCCAGCCGCCCGTGGGTGCTTGCCTCTCCCTTCTTCCACCAGTCCGGCCGTCCGTCCGTCCGTCCCTCCCCCAGCAGCCAACCATGGGTCGGATGCACAGCCGTGGGTATAATCATCGCCTCTAAAATAATTGTTTTAGATTTGGTTTTTTCTCGTGAACGTTTTCAGGTTTACGTTGGTTTATATCTTTTTAGTATAATCGGCGATCTCTTATATACATAAATTCATTAAAGATTGTTATGGTTAGTATGGATTCGTTATGGAATTTGGTTCTTGCTTTTGTAGTAAGGGTATTTCGGCGTCGGCTCTGCCTTATAAGAGGACTCCCCGAGCTGGGTCAAGAACTCCGCTCAGGATGTGAGTTTGCGATTTGGCTTTGTAAAGATTTCGTTTTGTGTTTATTTTGTTTTATTTTGGGTTTGTTTTGTTGACAGTGTTTGTGTTTTGGGGTGGTTTTTGTTTGTTTGCAGGTGGAGGAAAACATTTGCAAGTTTGCGAAGAAGGGTATGACACCGTCTCAGATTGGCGTGATTCTGAGGGATAATCATGGTATCGCCCAGGTTAAGAGTGTTAATGGGAGCAAGATTCTCAGGATTTTGAAGGCTCATGGTATTATTTTTGTTTACATTTGTTGAAAAAAATGATGTTTTGTTTTTTTGGTTGGTTGTTTTTTGCTGGTGCATTTCTAGTGTGTCAGTGTTAACATTTTAGAAAGTTTTGAATTTTTTTGTTGTTTCTTATGGTAGGGATCATTTAGGTCTAGTTTCGGTTCATTTTTGTGCATTTATTGTAATAACCCTGTCCTTGAAACTACCTTTCTAATTATTTTATTGTACAATTGTTGGAAAGATCTTTGCCTTTGTGCTTGCGGGGAACAATCTACGAAAGGTCTCTCAAATTTTTTGTTGCAGTTATGTGAAATAAAAAATTGAATCTTTTTTGTTGTTGATTGGCATGGGAGAGTTTCATGATTAGTTTCCCGTGTCTTCTTCGTGTTGGTATGCAGTTGATAGGAAAATTCTAAACCCCTGCGCTTGTGAAGTTATATTTTTCGAATATTTATTAAATGTTCATTTTGTCGCAAAGTTGAAACATTGTACATAGCGTTTTACAGTTAATAACTTTTGTACGGGAACAATTTGGAATGGACGTTTATTTTTTTATTGGAAGTAATTCCATTGTTTTTTGGTGATGTGAAATTTATGGACTAGTCTTTGTCTTTTTTTTAAAAAAAAATTAAAACATATGCTGAAAAGCTAAAATCTTTGTTGTTGATTCTTATAGAAACATTTCATATTTTCTGTTTCTAATGGTGTAGGGCTTGCTCCTGAGATACCGGAGGATCTGTACTTTTTGATCAAGAAGGCTGTTGCAATCCGCAAGCATCTGGAGAGAAACAGGAAGGACAAGGACTCCAAGTTTAGGTTGATTCTTGTCGAGAGTCGTATTCATCGCCTTGCTCGATACTACAAAAAGACAAAGAAGCTTCCTCCAGTCTGGAAATAGTGAGTGTTATTCTTTTCCTTTGCAAAATTAACATTTTGCAAAGGACACCATGAGTTATATTATATACTCTTATAAGCATTGCAGGTTGGAAGTTTTATATGTTTCTCTAAGCAGAACGTGATGCCTAGATGCATTAGAATTATTTTGTGACATTTAAGAAATGAAATGTTTGATGCTGCCTATATTACTTGACATTATGGGATTTCTTTTGTTACTCTTTCCTTTTTATTGTTTTTCGAGTTTTAATCTGATGGTTGATGGCATCTAGTTCAAGTTAGGCATCATGAATAGTGTCATTGGCTGTTTTAATCCTTTCAATTTCACTTGGTTTATTGCTTTTTTTCATGAATCATTGGCATAATATCATTTGATGTTCCATTTCTTGGAGGAGCACTGTTATTACGTCCTTCTATTTACATTTCTGTTCATCTTATTAATCTATTACATATGATAGAATTATGCCAGTTCAGCACTTCTATATTTTTACCTGTTTGCATTTTTTCTTTAGTGTGCTTTCTTGGGGGATTTTTCGTGGACATTTTTGCCACCTATTAAATTATTTCCTTTTGCTTTAATATCTAAGATGTACTCAAGCATTAGTAGTAATTTTAAAGAATTCTTTACTGACTGCTAATGGTTCTTTTTAATACTCATTTATGTGTTTGCTTATTTTTATCATCTTTGGATTGATTTTTTCTAAATATTTCTTGTATAGATCTAAATATTCTGATTATTTTTTTTACTAAGGCCTTGTATCTTTGTGCAGTGAATCAACCACTGCTAGCACTCTGGTGGCATAAGCTGGTTCATCTCGTCTTGGTTTTTCGGGATGTTATGCTTCTTACCTTTGATCTAAGAATCCTTATTGTTTAGCCTGTCTTTTAAGTTGTTTTTTGGTACGCACAAGATTCATTGTCATAAACTTCGTTGTGATGTCGCCTTTCTAGAACAAATTAGCGTCCTTATCATAATTCAGAATAATTATCTCGATAATTTGATAAGGTAATAGTTTGATTCTAAGAGACAAGATCTTTCTGTACCATTGGTTTCATCCAATATTTCCCTTACGCTTGATTTCGTTTATTTATCGAAGTTGGCGTATGAAGTTTGGGGTCCGGTCAATTGCTCGCACTGCGGATGCGGATTCTTGAAGCTTTTGTTGCAGATGGTTGACTACCTTGTTTAGCATGCAAGTTACGTCGTAAGGTCTATGCCGTCAAACACATCGGGGACTAATGGGCTGAAAATTCCAACAAATCCCATTTAATATTGACAAATTTTTTGCATTTTTTTACATGATCATCAAATTGGAAATGTTAAAATTAAATATTTTTTAAATTATATGGGTACTTTTCTTATTAAGAGTCTTGACAACGTGATTAAACATGAATTTGTTCAATATTCATCCGGATTTAGTTTGAGTTAAAAGTTTGGCCCAACCTTGAACCAATTGAGTAGAAGCACAATTCTCTTAGGCGCAATTAGATCCAAAGTTTGGTGTTATATATTAGTATTTAGATATTTTTATGTAATTATTTGCACAATGTATAAGAAAAATTAATATATAATGATGATCTTATATTATAATTTGATTATTTTATGTATAAATAAACGATTTGACGAATACTTTTGTGCAATGTTAAATTATTAATTTTTTTAAAATAATCATTTCTTAAATTAAGTAAATAAGTAAATAATATTTAGATTGGTCCGACTCGAATTATTTATAATGAGTTGAGTAGATTATTAACACCCAACCAAGCCCCACGCTGTCATCTTCCCCGACCGCCCACCGCCGCAAATGAAGCGACACCCGCTACTCCGCCTTCTCCGTCGACTCTACGGCTCCGGCGGCCACACCCCTTCCCCATCCCAAGAGCCATGGCCGCTCCGCTCACCTCCCCACCAACGCCTCTCCCCGCCCCCAACCGCCCAACAGCAGGTCGCCCTCTTCTGGGACCTCGACAACTTCAAGCCCCCTCCGACCTCCCGACCTACGACGCGGCCGTCCGCTTGAAGATCGCCGCCGCCTCCTTCGGAACCCTCCGCTACACCTTCGCCTTCGCCAACCCCCACTCCCTCCTCCCTCGCCGCACCCATCCCCATCACCACTCACAACCGGAGCGCGTCACCCATCTTTGTCGGGTTTGTGGGAGGAAGTTCCGATCGGATCTGAATCTGGTGCACCACTTCAAGCAGGTCCACGAGCGGGAGCAGGAGAAGCGGGTGAGGAGGTTGGAGTCGGCGAGGGGGCCGCGGCGGGTGAGGCTGGCGGCGGCGATGTCGGCGAAGATGCACAAGTACAGGTTGGCGGCGAGGGGCCTGTTCGGGCGGCCGGGGGTGGGGTGCGGGGTCGGGGACGAGATCCGGCGGGCGGGGTTCGTGGTGCGGATGGTGGCGGACAAGCCGGAGGCCGCGGATTCGGCGTTGAGGAGGGAGTTGTTGGGGTTGGTGGAGAGGAGGGCGGTCGGGTGCGTGGTGCTGGTTTCGGATGATTTGGAGTTCGCGGGGATGGTGGGGATGGCGAGGGAGAGAGGGGTGAGGACGGTGGTGGTGGGGGGTGATGCGGGCGGTGGTCTACGGCGGTGTGCGGATTCGGGGTTTCTGTGGAGGGAGGTTGTGTCCGGGAAGGCGAGGAAGGAGGCAGGGGTGGTGGTGGGGAGGTGGAAGGACAGGGAGCTCTTGAAGAGGTTGGAGTGGACGTATCGGCCGGAAAGGGGAGAAGAGTTGGGGGATGAAATGGACGATTCCAGTTCAGAGATGGAGGAAGGTGTTGGGCAATGGTGGGATCTGGATTCTGATGAAGATCGATCGCATTGACTTGAGAATTCAAACATGATTGGTGAAGATCAATCTGTTTGAGGATTTATCAGGATTGTGTCTAGTGGGGAAGGTAACTTCTTTTTGCTTGGAATAAAGGGTATCTTTTTTTTTCGAGGTATTCTTCTATCATTTCGTGTGAATGGTCATTGTTGATTTGGTAGTATACTAGAGACCAGCATTCGTTCTCATAGATATGAATAATGAAGGCAATCAAGGCATCGTGTTGCTTAGAAATTGTTGGCATGCATATAAAGTTGCCGTGATGATATGTGTCTAATTGATAATGCAAAGCCTTACGTGGAAGGGAAATAAGAAAGAAAAACTTCAATTGACGTAATTGATGAAAACCGCGGGTATCATGTTGGGTTTTGAAATTTTGTATTTATATGATTGGAGAGAGCATATTTGCAACGTCCCTCATTGTCAATAACTGAATATGTCTATAGAGCCTGAGTCCTTTTGTTGTGTTATAATTCATGCACTCCCGTCTTGTGTTGTGTACCGAGAGCCTGAATCCTTTTTTATGTGTATTTTTGTTTAAAGAAGACTTTATGTGCATTTAAAAAGGTATGCTCTAAGCAAGTGGAATTTCAGTGGAAATAAAGCTCATCTCCTTGCCTTTGCTTATGAATCCTACTATGTAGATAGCTTTGATATAACCACCATGCCTAATTTTACTGAAAATTAGAGCCTGACTAGTTAAAGTGCATGCAATTTGGATAATGCGGCTTTGTGAAAATGTATATATTTATAGCAAAACCAAATATATCATAGCTCACATAGGATTCTAATATGGCTGGCAACTTACTTGGGATGGTATGGTTCTTACAAATTGTTATTTTGGTGATAATTGTTTTAAGGAGAGAGACTTGTAGATATCGATTCAATGGTCCAGTTCATATTTTTTCTTGAGGTTTATGCAGCATAAATTAAATTGCAGGTTGCTATTTTCCCTCGAAGGATTTGTCATGCTTTGATTGGCAGGTTATCATTGATCATCATCATGGATTAAAAGAGTACAGTGAGTTCTTGAAACCTGAACTAGTGAAGATACTTTTACGTGTCTTGCAAGTTGTTACCTGGTAGAATGATTATTATATTAATGTCATTAATCTCCTTTTTATTGTAGGTCGTTGATGTCTTATGTGACTGTAAAAGCTGGGTGATTGCGATCTTTCTTATACTTACCAGGTAAGATGGCTTTTCAATGCTTTACTTTATTTTTTTGCTTTCTAGGTGCAACAGACACGGCTTGAAATCAATGGTTCGACCATTCCAATATTGGAAGTCTTTATTTTTATTTTGCTTCTATATTATCTGATCTTGAAGAAGATTGATAGCTGAGTAGCTTTCCATCAAAAACATTTATTCATTTTCTTACATTTCATAGTCTATGCAAGGGACTTGTTTTCATTAAAATTAGTAGTAGATTAATTCACTTGTTTATTCACCATATCAATGTCAAATCTTTTGAACTTCTATTATTTATCAAATTTTTTTGGGCTGCCTAGCTGTGGCATGCTTATTGAATTGCGAATGGATCAGTATATCATTGCTCCAATTTTGATAGACATTTGTATCAAAACAATTTCAAAGTTTAATCGCTGCATCAGTTTTAATCACAAAGAGCAATCACTGTATAAAAAGATTATAATTGTCTATAAAAAAATGCTATTTTTAACTGTTAAAATATCGTCTGTTTGGGAAGGAAATGGTAGAGAGTGGTATGTGAAGTACAAACCTCATTTTGCAACTAATCATAATCCGTGTGCAGGGCTCAGCACAATATCTGGCTGATAGCTCCACGGGCAGCTTCAAAACTTTCCGGCATGTCGAGGTTAAGGACTGCCTCTTTGTCCAGAAACTCTTCTATAGTCAACGCTGTATGATGCATATATATGCACTAGTGTGATATCCCAGGTTATATGGTACCATTTTAAACATGGCCAAAATGGTTGCTTTTGAACTTTGGACTTTTGACTTGTAACTTAGCCAAATCAGAGTTCAAAATTTTGTTTCCACGCATACAAACAGTTCGTATTCGTGATGATATTAATATCACTCACCTCTTTCTTACTGTATTGCTATGTTGTGATTTTTAAATAATGATTTTTCCAAGAATGTGTGTACTATTTTTATTTGAGCATCCGAGCATGTCATTTTGGGTGTCGGCTTCGATCGTCGTAAATACTGAACAGCTCCTTTTTTATAAAAAATTTTGCCTTTTTCAGAAATTTTGAAGAAACCAAAAAAATAGCCTCTTGATCAAATGCTCTACCACTGAGCCATGGATCCACTGTTGCTGAAGAGCTGTACACTTAAAATATTCAAACCTAGTTTTCACCAAATTATTTTTTTTTGGTTTGCGTATTCCAAACCTTACTGAAATACAAGAAGAGATTTCCTAACAATGATTTCAAGAGAGAAATGTAAGTGAAAAAACCGATAAGTCCCAGTTTGTTACTAACGAAAAAGAAAAGCGTATCCTTTTTTCTTCAAAGTAAAATCCTGGGTCCAAGAATCTGGCAAGGATTCCTCTCGGTGTTTCACTCTAACTGCGAGCTTCTATGATACCATTCTTACAGGAAAGATCAGCATGAGAAATCATTTTTGTATCAGTTCACTCTTCTCAGTTGTTGATGAACTAGTAACAAAACATACAGGGGATGAGACATAGGCAAGAGAATCACAGGCTGTTGGAATATCCAAACGGCTGGAAGCAAACAACTGCAGACTTCCCTTTCTCAGCCTTGTGAAGGAAGAAGTTTTTGAAAATTAAACCTGATGTTCCTAGCCAATTTTGAGCTCAACATATCAGACCCTTCTTCCAAACACCCCCAGTTTTCTGGCAATTCCAAATATAAGTGCTTTGCTCAGAAGACCACGATCAAGACGACAAGCGAGGGCAATTGCTCCTCCAACTATAATGAGTCTGGGTATTTTCCTCCCCCAGTGTTTGTCTTCCTTGGCTTCATCCATCAATAATTCACCGTTAGTTGTCTCGACAGAACGAAGATAATCCCGACTGATCTTAGAAGTTATCTGAGCCATCGATGCAGATGGAGAGAGAGGGGCACCAGATTTCCTGGCTAACTGGTAGGCTCGCAGGCCAGGCTCGATCATCTTGACAGCTCCCCACATTCCATGCCGAATTCCCAACTTAGCAATTTCCCATGGGATGCCCATGTCTTCATAATGGAAGAGGATCACTTCACATGCACTCACTTGTCCATCTCCCTTCCTTGACTCCACTGGTTCACATATTGATTGAAAACAACCATATTTAGAATCAACAGGTTATTTTAATTGTATACATCACTGCAAGGACAAAAGAAAAGCATTCTAGTGTTTTTATAACCATGCGTCCATATGCAGACATTTTCTCGGTAAAACGAGGTGTATTATTAAAGAGACAGAAAAGAACATAGTTACCAGCTCGGATGCACCAACTTGAGTAGTACAAATCAACACGTCGTGGTTTGCTGCGTCGAGGAATAGATGAGTGCGGTACACCCTAAACTTGAAAAAAGACTAAATTTATAACCAAGCACGATGAGAGACTCTATTTCTCTAGCTGAATAAGTTACTTCCATAATGACACAACAACACAAACTAAACAAAAGATGATCTTTCATTACACTTTTAAAGTAAAGCTTAACTCTCAGGAGTTCACTGCAAATCACTAGTAACTGAAACATAAAGCTTAGGCAATGGATTTGACAAAAAAAAAATTCTGTAGTGGGAGAACCGACAAAAACAAGTTAATATCGACACATGGCAAAAAATTTAACATAGTCGTTTGATGCTTCAATGTCAGGAGACAATTTATAAAATTTCGTCAATGGATATTCATTCAAACCCGAAGTTACCTATTATTCTCGTTAAGTATGTTGTGCTATTGCTTGAGCATACAGAGCTTATTAGGCCAAGTTACACTAAGATTTATCACATGCAATTCAGGAAAAAATAGGTACCAACGGCTTTCCTCATAAGATTTAGGCGAATTTATCACACACAATTTACGCAACCAAATAAATATAACCAGAGTTTCCAGGAAGTGGTGATACCTTTGTTACACAGTAATAAGCTCCATCAGACTCCCATATCCGACGGCCAATAATATATTCCCTATCACTACAGAAGAACGGAAACTGCAAAAAAAGAAACATATGAGATGACAAAACAACCGGCGTACCAACTAGGACTTGTGTAAAACCAACAATAAGATAAAAAGTGCACACCTTTCGAACCCAATGAACCACCATAGTTCCACTACTGGGACACGATTCCAGTGTCTTGGAATATAGCAGCATGTCATCCCATTTAGCTCGGAACTCATCATCCCAGAAAAAGTCCCTTAATTGCTCCGGGGTGGCATCAACATAAACAGTTCTGCTGCGATATTGAGGAGGACCGGTCTGCATAGAAACATCAAGCACATCAAATGAATCATCTCGAACGAGGGACTCAGATTTTTTATCCAGCAATTTAGCTCACCTCAGGGTCTCTTCTCCAAGCTTGGTAGCTCATGCTCGCAGTGGACCTGTTCATCATAGGTATCCATGAAGGACCTCCATCCGTCACCTCCACAAGATGGCTTAGGTAGTTGAAGTCCTCTACTGTTACAGCAACTTCTTCCTTCCCCACATTTACCAAACTGTACATGTAAATTATGACAATTCCGTCACAGCTACTCGAAAATACTCCAAAATACATGCAAAATTAAAACGTCTCCATTGTAGCATCTCAGAAGATGCTACAAAATACACGCAATTTATAAACATTTTTATTACTGCAGCAAGTCAGAAACACTCTAAAACGACGTGAAAATCAGAACATTTTTGATTCGGAAGCTCAAAAACACTACAAAACAACAATCAAATTATAACATTTCCACAACATCAACTAATGATCACTCTAAAACTTCAGTCATTTTTTTTAAAAAAAGTCGCTACAGGAACTCAGAAACCATTCAAAACTACAGTCAAATTTTCGCATTTCCGCTACAGAGACTCCGAAACACTTTTTAAAAAACGCATGCAAACTAAGACATGGTCAGCTGCAGCAAGTCAGAAAACACACCAGAATACATGCATTTCCCTTACATCAGCTTTTCTTACAGGAACCAAAAAAAACGCATGCAAGTTAAAGCTTTTTTCCGCGGCAACTCCGAAAACACTCCAAAACACATGCAAGCGCACAATTTACAAAGCTCAACCACAACATACCTGGGCGGCTGCGAACCCATGCCCTCCCCTCGCCGCGGGGTTCGACGGAGTCGAAGCCCGGGAGCTGTGTCTGGATCGATCCAAACCCGGGAATGGAGCCGAACCCAACCGACCCCAGGCCCAGCCCGTCGGCCAGCTGCGACCACCCCACCTCCGAGAGCGACATCGACCCCGCCCACCTGGGCTTCCACGCCCACCCGACCACCAAGCCCAGCAGAGCCGCTGCCCATATCGGCCCCAGCAGCAGCGCCACCTCCGCCGCCGCCGACCCCGCCGACATGCGGCGGAGCAGCTCCGCCACCGCCGCCGCCACCATCACGCTCGCGGGACCCCGAAAGCCTCGGAGGTGGTGGGCGAGGGAAGCGGGTTGAGGAGGAGGTTATGGAGAGAGCAGGGGATAAGAGGGGATGGGGAAGATGCGGCGGGGCGCCACGGTGGCGGCGGATGTGTGGTGGCGCTTTTCTGAGTCGGATTGCGGGCGGAATGTCCAGATTTGCCCCTTTCGGATGGGGTTTGGTCTTGGTGGTGGGTGGGGGAGATCGATCGGCTTATAAAAGGGCGAGGTCGGTCGGGGTTGGTTTGGACGGTTTTCTCCACGTTTTGTTCGTGAGCGGCCGGCCAACCCCCCATTTCCTTCTATGTTATATTTTTATTATTATTATTATTAAAACGTAAAAAATATATATTTAACATAATCACTCTAAAGTTTTCAAAATTTAAGGGTGATTTTTTTAAAAAATATAGGGGCACCATTCATAAGAAAAAGGTTTCTGTTGTTGCATTTGATATTTTTTTTTTAAGGTTTCGTTCGATTAGCATGATAGTTTATTTATGATAATTTATGCAAAAAATATTGATCATCAATTAAAAAAATATCTATTTTTAGAGTATTTTTTGGTAAGATAAATTAAGTCTTTAAAGCAGTCCCTATCAGAAACTAACTAACTATTTATAAATTATTATAAATATTGGAATTTCATATATTTTATATCTTTTTTTCCCTGACAGAGCCTAGTAATTATATTTTTGCTGTTAATTAATTATTCTAACTCCCAACTTATCAATCGAACCATACATGGGGCGTGGCGTGTATCTCGTGGAAAAAAATTAACAAATAATAAGTCGTCATCGACTATTTTTGTGGTCCTTTTCATGTAAACTTATTGGTGCATACTTTTATTAAATACTCAAGAAAATAAATTTATTTGTTCTTCATGACTCTGCACTTAAATATATGGACCTTAACCAACATAAGTTACATTTCCTTTCAAAAAACTATAATCGCATAAAAGATGGGTTGTATAGTTTTAAAACTCTTTTATTGCAAAAGATTCGACTAGAGTCGACTTGAATTGATAGCCTATTGAATCAAGTCCAAGTCTCAAACTTTTAAACTATGTTCAGCCTTAAGAATCCAAGTCCAAATTACCAAACTTTGAAGCAACGTTTTGGAGGGAACTTGTGCAAATGATAATATAAATAAAATTTGAGGATGATCTATCTATGAGATCTTCTTCCTACTCCACATCTTACAATTTCAACGTCTGCATATTTTCAATATGCATGTGTTGATTGCTGGACATGCGCCTAACTTTTAAATATCTAAGGTCAAAGAAAGCATGAAATACATGGTTTAGGTAAACATCCACAACGTAAAAAAGAAGACCAACAAAAATGGTCTAAAGCTTTAGCCTTTAGTAAACAAAAGAATACTTAGTAATAATGAGTTCATCAATATTGAACTCAAATAATTTGGCATTTATAAATAAAACCCATGTTATAAACATGATATAAGATTTTTCAACTTAGTCTCACATCTAATAATTATTAGGATAAAATTTTATTTTTAAGTAGAAATGGACTATAATTTTTAACTAGTTAACCACTTTTAAAGAGATTACTTACATCAATTACGTTATACTTTGAGCTGAGTCGATACAAATGATACCTCAATCTGTGTTAAATAGGCCAATTACGTTATACTTTGAACTAAGTCGTTACAAATGATACCTAATTTTGTGTTAAATGGTGGGCTGGACTAGAAATGTTGGTTAGGTTATCGGTGAGTTGTTACAAATGATACTTAATTCTGTGTTAAATAGTAGGCTGGACTAGAGATGTTGGTTAGATTATCGGTCACGGGCTAAAGAAGGTCATGAATTAGGACTAATAACGGGCCAAATGTAGGAATTTTGGAGACAAAATTTTCTAATTTGGGTGGATTATGAGATCCCTTAACTTAGTCTCATATTCACATTTAATACCACTTGAAAAGATTACTTAGGCCTATTACGTTGTACGATGGGCTGGATTAGAGACGTTGACTAAGTTACCGATCACGGCCCAAAGAAAGTCATAGATTGGGGGTAGCAATGGGTCAAATGTATGAATTTCAGAGACAAAATTTTCTAAGGTGGGTGGATTGTAAGATCCTTCAACTTATTCTTATATTCACATCTAATACCACTTGGAGAGATGATTTAGGCCTATTACGTTTCACTTTAGGCCGAGATAAGATCATGGACTTAGGCCTATTACTTTATACTTTAAGCTGAGATAAGATCATGTTTACAAGTGAGAGAGGTTGTGGATTTGGGCTAGCAACGGGCTAAATTATAAGTGGGAGAGGTCATGGATTGGGGCTAGTTATGGGCTAAATGTAAAAATTTCGAAAACGAAAATTTTTAAAGTGGGTGGATTGTGAGATTCTTCAACTTAATATCATATTCACATCTAATATTACTTGAAGAGATGACTTAGACCCATTATATTACATTTTAGGCTGAGATAAGATAATATTCATAAGTATCTAATATCACTTGAAGAAATGACTTAGATTTATTACGTTGTACTTTGGGCTGAGATAAAATCATGTTTATAAATAGAAGTGAAGTATAAATCAATTGCCTTACACTTGTACTTTGGGATGAGATAAAATTATATTTATAAGTAGGAGTGAAGTATAAATCAATTGCGTTACACTTTGGTGGCATGGAATTTGGAGTGAGGTATAGATCAATTGCATTACACTTTGGCCTGGAGTTGAAAGCACTTCTCCCTGGACGTAGCATTGATTACCACCAAAGTGATGGAGTACACTTGTAAGTACATTAAAATATAGTTTGGAGGAGACATTTAGCATGAAAATTTATGAAAAGTATAACACTTGTCCACGAACAACCTTAGATCTAAAAAAGTTAATGAAAATTTTGAAATTATAGATTAGCACTTAGCAAAATGATGTAGTTATTGTATGGTACATCTATATCAGAACCAACCAACTATGCCGCTAGTTCTTAGCACGGGAAGAGAATACCAGGAGTGTGGGAGATAGATAATTGCTTGCAAATAAGTCTTATGGTAAAATTGAAATTTATTTAAGATACGACGATAATATGGAAAGCTAAGTAGCACCTAAGGGGCTAGGCTGGAGCAAAAGCGATTTAAAGTGGACGGTGTGTTGGAATTTAAGAGGATGTCAATAACTTATGGCACGGGGACTGCGGTATTGTAGATTTATAACACAAATGCAGGTTGACAATTTTAAATGTCAAAATCCTTTTTATTTTGTTGAATGTCTCTGAAGAGAAAATGCTAACATTATTTTAAGATAGGATGCGGAGTCAATAATACATCAATGTCAAAGTCATAAGATAGAAAACTTATTCAAATTTATTTTAAGTTTAACAACTCGAACTCCAATAAGCTTGAGTTTGAATCGAACAAAGCTCGATTTTACTTCAAAACTCAAATGGGCCATAAATTGAGCCCATCAACAATCTCAGCTTTGGCCCATCAACACTTTCTTTTCCCCTCCACTTTCTCCCTCTTTCTCGTTTTCCCCCATTTTCCTCCCCCGCCGGAAAAGTCCGCCGTTACCCTACCTTCGAACCTCACCCGCGGCCGCCGCTGTCGCCGTCGCCGTCTCCGCCGCAATGCAGTGCTCCGGAGAGTCCGGATCCGGTTGGCTCCACCGTCTCCGCGCCTCCCGCGGCTTCCCCACCGATTCCTCCCTCGACCTGGAGCAGTTCCTCAACCGTCCCAGCTCCGACCTCGCCACCGCGCCTATCGCTGGCGTAAAAGACGCCGGCGTAGCTCCCGATCCCGTCGCCGGCGAGGAAACACCGCCGGATCGGCCTCCGGGGCAGGATTGGTACGTGTTGATGACGAATGTGCTCTCCGAGCTCTTCAACATGGGGGGAGGTGATCGGAGCTGCCATCCGAGGCCATCCAAGGTTCCCCGCAAGCAGCCGAGGCCTAGGGCTTGTGCGGTGTCCGTTTCCGCGAGCGTCGGCGACAGCTGCGCTGCTGCCGTCGCCGCGGCAGCCGCGGCGATGTCGCCGTCGAGCGCGGAGAACAGCGTGGCGGCGGAGGGGAGGGAGTCGGGGAAGGATGGGATGGAGGCGCCGGTTGGCGGGGCGGAGGAGGAGATTTCGCAGATGGGGATTGAGGATTGGGAGGTCGGGTCGTACTCGAAGACGACGGTGACAGTGATTGACACGAGCGAGCCGTTCTGGAGATCGGAGAAGGTGTTGTTTCGGAAGGGGGATGATTGGAAGATCTGCAGCAGGAAGGGTAGTTCGTCGCATTGGTCGAGGAAGAGGAGGAAGCTTCAAAATTCTGAGAAGGGGATTGGCACAAATGCGTCTGCGAGGGAGTGCAAAGCATTGTTGCCTCATGAAGTAAGCTTCTAACTTCTGTGATTTCATCTGGTTTTCTTCTTGCAACCATTGTATAATTTTTTTCCAATTTGAGATTAGACTGTAGCATTGTTGATGCAGCTTTGGTGCATGTTGGTTTGATTGTGAACCAGTTTTGATTTGTTGCAGAAAGCTGTCTTCTTTTGCTAGACTGGCATTTGCTTAGTAGTGAAAAAGTACATGAAAGGTCACAGTAGACGCTGGAGATGATTATTGCATTCTGAAATAATACAGATTACTTGGGAGGGATGAGTATGAAAAATGCTAGGATGAAAATTATTTAAACTTCCATTTCAATGATTATCATCATCAGTCACCTTATAAAGAACATCCTCTTGGCAATTTCAATATTGAAGGTTTTCAAAAATGAGAAGCTTTATGGTCTTGTACAATCTCCAGGTTCTAGAACTAGCTATTGTCTTGTTATTATAGTACGAAGAAGATCAACAATGTGCAAAAATGCCTATTCAATGCAAACTTTTGAATAGAAATTTTGTACGTTTTAAGTGTTATAAAGTATTTGCGTAAGAGTTTTTTATGCATTCATGGCGAAAAAAGTGGCTTACACTAGATTGTTAATGGGCAACTACAGTTGAACAACCACCACCCACTCAAATTTGGGTTGAGAACGTCTAATTCTACTAATTATGATAATTTGGACATTCAGTAATAATTAGTTTTGTTGTGTATGGCAATTAGGATTATTTTATGGCAACAATGTAAATTGTAATTTTTTTGAGTATAGCAATTCAAATAAATTAGGCTACTTGTGGAGATTTGGTTTGTAACTCTACCATTAATACTACGTAACTAGAAGTTGAAAATGATATTCATTAGACATTCATTTTAAAGTGATATTCAGCTCACAGTCTGCAACTGTGAGCTGAAATCAGGCATGTTGTACCTTATTAACGTCCACAAATAATTTCTTTGCATTGTGCTCTTCAGGATTCAGTGAAGAACACCCGTAAAGAATCTGTTGCAGAGGCTGCGGAAGCTAGGAGACAGACGCCAGAGAAGAGGTATTATATTCTTGAAGTAGTTCAAAATTGATTTCTTAACATAATCTTCTCTATATTTTGGTGAATAAATCCGCATGGTTTGTACTCAGCTGTAGATTGGCCAATGCTCAGTTGCTATGTAAATCGACCAGCAGTGATTCGTGCATTCACCTAATAAAGTGCAGCCCAACGAACAGGAAAAATGAGTGTATGCTACCAAACAAACGTCTCAATGACCAATGTTGAAAGTATCAGAGAGCATATTATCTCGCCTTTTGCTGCCTACGTTTTTGTCTTGCTCACAGATCTCGGCATGTACTCTTTGCATTTTGTGCCAACGATTCCTTTGTTGGCTATCATTAAAAAATTCAATGTTATAATCAGACATAACTCTCAATGGTCAATTAATTTTTTTACATAGCTCAGCATGAACTATTTTTCATCTGATTGATTCTGGGAAACTGAAGATATAGGTCTGAAGATGTAGTTTTATTATTTTCGATTTTAGGATGGTGCACTTCTTGTGGAAAATGCCTGCTAGTGAATGATGATTGTTGAAAATGTCTGCTAGTTAATGATGATGACGAATATGACCAGCTGTTTGAGTTGTACAGCACAGTTATAGGTTTTTCTAAGATGTGGGTGGCAATTTATGCTTATTTTTAAGAAGTGAAATCAATGCTTGAATTTGGGATGATGGGATGTCATTCACTCCCGTTCGTTGCCTTTAATTAATTTTATTTGCTTTGTTGAGCTACTATACGAGCTGTGACAAATAGCAGTATGCTAATTTTTAGTTTCCATGCTATCATATTCAGAGAAATTTTTTACATCACCTACTGCAGTGGCGGGTATTTCAGCTGTCAATGATTTAAGTTGGAAAAGAAAAACATATTGTATTTCATAGAGGCGCGAGACATCAATCTAAGTGGATTCAAACAGAGAAGCGTTCCTCCTGTAGTGAAAGTTCAATACGTCGCAATACCTGAGTAATTGTATCTTGGGAAAAAATATATAGAAGAAAGGCTCAATACTTGAGGAAGGTTGACCATTTAAGATTTTCATATCATTTCCATGTCTTTCGTACAAACCAAACAGAGAAATACACGCTCATTTGAATTCCGGCACCTTCAAATCTGCAAAACATCCAACAACTGGCAGAAGCGGGAAACAAAAAAATTCTTTGCATTGATCACAATAGTTTGGGGGAATTGATTACACTTTTGTATAATATTTATGGTGACTGAACAACAAATATGAAGCACATAAAGGGAAGAAGGGAGAAACAAGAAACTGATAAACAAAATTGTCTCAAAGCTATAGTCTGAGGGCTGCAATTGCCTCCGGTTTAAAATCAATTCTAAGACTCAAGACTCTCCTCACTTCTGCAGGAGTAAGTCGCCATGTCATGGGACCAGAATTCTCACCCCAGAAGTCCAAAATTTCCGACACCTTTTCCAAGTTGAGTATAGTAGCCATTTGAGTTAGACGAGCAAATTTATCCCTGACAGTTCTAGTTGCCATGCCAGAAAAATGGTTAACTAAAGCTCGTACGTCCCTGTCAAGCTGAAGGCCACCCAGTTGACTGAATCTCTTCTGCATCATAATAACTTCAAGCCTCTTAACTATGAAATCAATTATCGTGTGCACGAGCAAATCATAGTTATCATTCGTCATTGCAGGTTGAAGCCAAGCTACATTTGACTCAACTGCATGAAGAAGCTTCTGCACCCATGGATCGTTTCTCTCGTTTTCAGCATACTCATCCTCAGAGAGCTCATAACTCACAATACCCACACCGTCCAACACCGGCCGAATACGTGGTGTAACTGATGAAGCAAGCTGCTCCATTCCAATGTATAATATTTGTTTGAATGCATTGCTCATCTCACCCATTTCTGACAAGCAAGACTTCACCTTTTCTATATCCGCTGCTGAAGGGAAAATCTGCAAGGAAAAGAGAATGTTATTAATTAACAGTTATACTTGGGCAGGCATGCCACATATAGAGATGGCAATGGACAGGCCTGCCCTGAACCCCATCCGCCAGGTAAACCTGCTTTATACTTGACCTGCGGGATGTGTGCTAAGGGTCAAATATCAACTTCTCAGCCCACAAGCTTACAGTCTGGCCACGAAAGACCAA
This sequence comes from Piper betle, assembly GCA_033002965.1. Lineage (NCBI taxonomy): Eukaryota > Viridiplantae > Streptophyta > Magnoliopsida > Piperales > Piperaceae > Piper > Piper betle. The sequence goes on along the minus strand of JAURVB010011917.1, from coordinate 36,263 downwards.
CTTCAAATAAAAAGGGTAGCGCTTGGGATGGGCTAGCCTATAGCCATCTTTGTACTCATAATAAGGCAATATTCATATAGAGACCGTTTGGCACCACAAAGTATAAAAATTCTATAATAACAATTGCCATTTACTTTCACATGGATCCTAGATCATGTCCCCAACAACCAATGATCTGAAATAGAAGGATGAAAAGGAAGAAAAAGCAGGTCTCCAATGTCATCAAGGATATTTATTTGAGAACACAATTAGAAATATTCCCCTCACAGTTTTTTTGCAGGTCAAATCATGGGAACAGATTTTTCAAAACAATGGTATGTTGCTAAAGAATGGGAACAGATTCAGGATAATTGATATCTTCTCTTCACTAAAACTAAAGAAGGATAAAGTGTTCAACATATACTTTTGGATTCATGATTGGGAAGTGACAAATGAAAATCCTTTTGACATGTACGTCAAAGATTTAAATTAGGGTTTGAGTCAATCATAGTCAACCAACCAAGATTCATCAGTGAAGGTTTTTCACCAGTAATCAGCATTCATTACACCCTCAAAGTACTCATGTAATATAATTAAAAAAAAGTAATCATGTAATATCTAAAGATGAGGAGTATAAAATGGATGTTATGCGCTATGATAAGTCATAAGTCATCGGTTCAAATCTGATAAAGGGCATTTCAAAAAACTTCGTGGTCCAAAATCTTAGACTCTTTAGCAAGTAATACAAAATAATTTTTTTATCTTTATTCCCGCTTATCCTTCCTAAATAAAATCATTTATTTTAGTAAATATAAGCCCGCCCGATGTTATGAATAAAAAAGTAACATAATGATGTATGATGCAGTAAAAAAATAAGACCACAGAAGTTAACTTTCTACTGCACTATGCCTACAACCTTAATCAGGTGGAAAATTCAAGAATACAGGCATTTTTTTAAAAGTTAACCAGTTCTCTAATTTTATAGTAACAAGGTAATAAAATACTAACCTGTACATTAACAGAACTTGAACAATTATATTTTTTCAAGAAGGTGTAAGTTTATGCAAGCCTCGAAGATAAAAATGAGGAACTATCCTGCTCAGCTCTACTTGCAGTAAGTGTAATAAGTGGGAAATGCCAGCAAATTTAGAAATTATATGTCAATCACATCTTTTATTTGTATGAAAGATTTGGCTAGCAGGCAACTGTAAACTGTAAAATCACATACTCACATCACAATGAGTAGATGGAATAAGTTTATATATAAAAAATGTGTACCGAACTGAGAGGTGGTGAAAATAACATTAGGCTATCACAGAAGCTAAAATGTCCTAATTAAAATTTATATATCAATTAAAAGGAACTATATTATGCGTTTCCCTGAATGGGCTTTATTATTATTTAAAAAACAAAAACAAAAACAGCTGACCTTGTCAAGCAAAGTGGCTTAAACTTGCACAGAATGGGATCACTCACCTGAAGGCATTGCTCCTCAATCTCCTGCCTCAGCTTTAAAACATACACACTACTCATGTCCATATTATTCAAAGCAGTGGCTATTTCTATTCCAGTCTTCTGCACACCCACACCACCTAGAAAGAGTTTAGCACCCAAGTTCGGCTCCCTCATCTTCTGCTGCAGGGCTTCCTGATACTCATTGCTCAGGAGGTTAACAGCTCCGCTCAAGACCGCGAGAACGGAATGGATATTTGAGGTGGAAATGGTTCTTCTGCAGCATTTCTTCAAAACATAAAAGACATCGTCCACCATCGACGTCGTCAAACTATCAGCAACAAGCTCGTCAATGTTTATAGCTTTCCTCACATTCTCTACCATGAAATACTCTTCCAAGATCACATAATACCCAGTGAGCTCCTGCACCATCCTGTTAAACCCGCCACTCCTAAAAGCCTTTGTTGCCCGCGGCCCTAGCTCTGCATTGACAGAGCTCAACCCTCTGATCTTCGACAGCATAAATTCAGTATACTCCTCTCCTCTCTGCGTCAATGTCAAGATCTCCTCCAGATACAACTCGATCTCCCTCGGATCCGGCCCTTCCACCGGCCCAACAGACAAGGTCGTCTTCCTATACGAAGTGATATCGGTTGCTAACGAGGCTAACTTCCTAAAGTCCATATACGTTCGCAGAATCGAAGATCCCCTCGTATCGCACTCCTCCTGCAACTCACAGATCGCATACACAATCCCATCCTCCCCACACAAACCCCGCAAAACCTCATCGTTCTCTTCCACGGCCAACACAATATCGGCGAACAAATTGGTCAAGCATGTAACGAAGCTCACCTCGTTTCGACCCACATTCTGCCCTAGCGCCTCCGACAGCTGCTCGAACTCCAATCTCGACCTCAAAGATATCACCTTTCGGACGTAGGAGACGTAAATCTGCAAGCCCTCGTCCTCGAGCCCCAGCGGCGAGAACAGCTGCACGAACCGGAGAACGGCGGCGTGGTCGCGCTGGTCCACCGCCATGGCGACCCGCCGGCGCACGATCCCTTCCAACCGCTTCTTGGAGTCGAGCAGCTGCTCGCGCTGCTCCGATCCAGCGTCGTCGCGGAACCGGGCGTCGATCCGGAGGTAGGTGCGGACGGCGTCGGCGGCCGACTCGTAGTCGTCGACGTCGAGGGCTCGGCGGGCGGCGTCGAGGCAGGCGGCGCGCTCGACGGCGGCGTCGATGCGGGCGAGGGTGTCGTGGACGCGTGACTGCGCGAGGTCGAGTTCGCGGACCTTGCCGGAGACCTGGTCGGCGAGGGCGGAGGTGGATCCGACGGACGAGCGCATGTGGGCGACGTCGGCGGTAAGGATGTGGAGCACCTCGGAGGAGGCGTGGAGTGACTGGATGTGGCGCTCTAGGTCACCGCGCTGGGCGAGGAGGCCGTCGAGCCGGCCGTCGAGGGACCGCTGGTAGGCGATGCACTCGTGGAGGAGGCGGGTCATGGGGCCCACGTCGGTCAGCAACCGGATCTGGCCCAGGACGTCGCCGCTGCCGAAGTCCGTCGCCGGAGGGCCGACGTCGGATTGTTCGGATATTGGCGGCGCGGAGTCGGGGCCGTTGGCGAGGACGATGGCCGTGGCCGGCGGCATTTTGGGTCGTCGAAGGAGTTGCCGGCGATAGGGAGGGCGGAGAGAAGGTTGTTTGGTTTCTGTAGGCCCAGATATTACCGGCCCAGTTATTCTGCCGGCCCAGTTTTGAATGACAATAAACAATCTATTAGTCAATTTCTTTATTTAATACATAGTTTTAAATACCCTCGGATGCACGGTGTATTTAGTTGAGTAAAGTTAAACTAGGTTTAATTAGATTCTAAAAATATAAATAAGATATTCTGCTAAATATTAAAATTGTATTTTATCATTTTCTCATCAGTATTTTAATAAATACCGATCAAAATACTGTGTTTATATATAAAATCCGGAATTTATAAAAATTTCATATTAAAAATAGGTTATGAATTAAAAAAACCTAAACTATATCAAATTTATAACCAATATGTGGTGCACTGCGTACAATCGGGTGATACTTATGCATTTTAATCTTCTAACTCATTTAAGTTTATTTTATAGGTCTGTATGATAAAATAATTTAATTTAACAAATAATTATATCTATGTCACTTTTACCTGGGGACGTTAGGCACAAGAATCTTCATGCACAGCACTTGGGGGGGGAGGTGTGACAATGTCAAGTGTACCATGTAAATTTAAATTGCGAATCTATATTAATGGGTTAGTGAGATTAGGTTTTTAAGTGTAAATTGTATTTCCATAATAAAAAAACATTATAAACTTGTTAATCAAATTACACACTTCTCACCAATGCAAATCACAAGTTTGCCTGCCTAAAATATAAACGGGAAGTTAGTGAAACTAGAAATTTGATTTATATTATTAATGTAGATTGACAATATATATAATATTTCACTGTTAATTTACTTTAAATGACATTACACTTATTAAGTTTAAGTTGTAAATTTAACGTGAATTTCTTTTATCTTTCATATTTTAGGCATACAAAACCTGTTTATCAAATTTACATGGGTGAGAAGTGTGTAATTTAATTTTTGGACTTATAGTGTTTTTTGGGTTGGACTATAAATTATATAAATACTGTGTAAATATGATTTACACTTAAAAATTAAATTGACTGCAGTCCAAACAAGTACAGTTGACATTTCTAATTTTATTAACCCCCCAAACAATGAAAGAGATTTCTATCAGATTTATAACTTAAACTTACTAATAAGTTTAATATTATTTACAATAGATTAATAATAAATAATATTTATATTGTTAATCTATTTTAATAATATAAATTAAATTTACAATTTTACTAACCCTTTAAATAAAATTGATTTGTGAACTAGTGGTCTTTGCCATGGGTTTTTATCGACACTCCCAATGCAAGAAGGATCCTAGCGTCAAATTCATAACTAATGGATCGGATCTGATCTGGGTAGTTTTACATAGACCCGAAATATTTTTATCAAGTAATGACCAAACGCCTAGATTGTCAAAATTTTCACTCAAATCCAGAGGATGATACTAATTGGTTCGTTGGGCGTGCTGACAAATATCCCTTGTCGGACAGTAAGTTCTTGACTTTTTTACTTTTCACTTAGAATAATGATATATATATATTTCCAAGACTTCTCTTGTTCAGCTTAGTTTTTTTGCAAACATTGGGATTTGGGAATTGTGACATTTAATGGTTTACAGAGATAATGTGAGCTTTTCAGGTAATAGTTGGAAATACAAACAATATTTTCCTTTAAATTAAATTAGGATTGCTTAGTACGTCTCACTTCTAAATTTACTATTATATAAAAATACTTAAAGTTAAGAGTTATTTAAAGCTAATATTAAGTATCTCTTAACTTCACATACATTTATCTCATAAAAATAAATAAAATAAAGACATCTTAGAATAATACCCTCCAATAAATTGTTGATTGGCAATATGTAACACTTTGATTTCAGTTTACCTAAGAATCGAATCAAAATTGTTACGATAGAGTCAAATCATGTATAAATCAATTAATTTGTAAGACTCGAACAATAAATAGATTGAAGCAACGTCTCGAAAATGGAAAATATTACTAAATATACATAAAAACACATCAAGCATAGATAAAAGTACGACAAAAAATAACAACGCGCTAAACTCAAGCGTGTATAACATCTATTTATCTTTCTACAGAAGCCGACCCAAAGTAAGAATACAAGATTTACATATATAATAAGAAAAACGTCAGTAACGAGTGTTATTAGTCCGAAAAATAACTAGCACAAATTAGCAAGTGGAATCTGATATTTAACGAGGAAGAAAAATCATATATATATATATATATATATATATATATATATGTTCTCCATATTAACTCTCAAATGGTATTTACTAAGGAGTCATTAAGCTGTAAACTTGATAGTATCCCGAATTGAGCTGATGTTATACCACTCTCGTTAAATGCCTCTCTTGGCAATAATTGGTCTCATTATTGGGAAAAAGCACACATCCTAAGCCCTCTACGCACCTCCATGTAACTCTTAGCTCAGAGCACAAAGGCCGAATACTTTCACAGTCGCCTTCAGAACCCTTTGATACTACAAGTTTAAACATGTGCTATACTACAACAGTACCTGTTTACTTCATACTTTACCGGGTGTGAGGAAGCTCAAGACGTAGAGATATTATGATCTCTCGAAAATGGAACCCTCTCATTAATCTAAAGTCCATGCGACCTTGCGCCCGCTTACGGTATACGTATACGTGAGTTCAAATACACCAACTTTTGGCTCACTAAAAATCTCGATAAAAAACTATATATAAGATTAGAAAGAGAATCATATAAGTGGGCCCAAAGGGTAATGTAAAGTGGATCTAAGTTAAAAAATACCATGAGGGATCTCATCTTTAAGGATATGTCTAAATTACCCGTGTTAAATGGGTTCCGATAAAACAACCACTTAACACGTCCTATTCTTTGGAAATCAAAACTATTATAGACTAAAGCAGTAAATCTGAGAAAAGTCTTGATAGACCTATAGTCCAAGCTTCAAGTGCATCGACACATCTACGACGAACTCGAACTCCAGAGCCTACATCGAAATCCACTGCTAAGCAAAAACCAACACTATATGGTGGGTGATTGTGGTGTGTGCTCACGTCAGCAATAACATCACGACAAAAGGTGAAATGCATGTTCCAATTTATATATAATAAATACACGTTTAAGTCATTTTAAATTATCAAATAATTCAATTAAAGTAAAAATCCAAATCAAAGTTAATGGTAAATAGTTAATTATAACTACCTCAACTTAAACAGTTAATCAGAAATAAATGAAAAATCAGAATTATAATGATATAATCAGCAATGTATAATTTATAAAAATTATCTTATATAAAACACATAATCTTCAATAAACTCTAATTCAAAATTAAGATTAACAATGATATTTTATTAAAATTACGGAAGTTTGATTATTATTGCATCATATTAAATAATATCAGATAAAATAAAATAAATAAAAAAGAGATCAAATATAATAAATAACCTCATTTTCTTAATATTGACATTATTACTGTCCACATTTTTCATCCTCTTGGTAAAAAAAAGTCTTGTCATCATGCTTCCACGTCATTCTCTGCGGTCTCTATTTTCCAATCTTTGAGTATTGTCTTACTGCATTTCAACATGAAATCGTAGTTGATCATGACAGATTTATTTTTTATGCTATCAATTCAGCCAAAGACATCGAAGTGCAAATTATTTGGATAAAAAGGTAGAATTAGAATATATATCAAAGAAATCAAAATGACATTAAGTAGATACTCCCTAGTAGGGTTGCTGATTGGGCAAACCAAGTCGAGTTTTACATAGCTCAAGCTCGTTTAGTTTGATTTCGAGTTCGAATTGTGTTAAAAAGTATTCAAGTTAATTTGAATTCAAATTAGTTTGATTCATATTTATTGATGCTATTTTTATATAATTCATACTAAAATTTAATTTATAATTAAAATATTTCAAATTTGATATAATTATGTATGTAAAATAATTTAATCACTCATAAACTATTTAAATTTGATATCATATAATGATATTTTATAATTTGGTTATATTTATATAAACAATTTTAAAATAATAATTATTAAAAATATTATTCTTTATATAAAGTATCGAGTTTCAAGTCGAACCAAATTGTACAAGTAAAAACTCAAGTCCAACTCAATTAATATCGAGTTAAATTATGAGTTGAGTTTTTTGGAGGCAAATTTCAAGCCAAATCTAATTTAATCAAATTTTAAATAGCCTTCCTCCCCGGTAATTTATTGTGAACACAAGTGAACAAATTAAGGCAAAAGAGAATTTTAATAAAGTCATCTTAACGCACATAATACTACATCAATTACAAAATTTTAATTAAGTACTTTATTTATCACTACTTATAGCTAATTGGAAATTAATTGGAGCCTTAAATATAATGCCCAACTGATAAAAAATGAAGATTCCTAATCCATATATATTAATTGTGCATGAACTTATTTTATACACAACCCACATGTAGCCACTATGTCAAAGAGACTAATCCTCTTAATTCATACCGCAAAAGATGTCATCTTTAATCAATTAATATTAATTCATATCAAATAATATTTTTACTTATACTATAATTAGGATGGAGTAAGAAACCCAATAACTATAACCCATATAACTTAGTAATTATTATTTATACAAACTCAATAAATAGTTGGAGATAATTAATTTAATGAGGGCACCCCGGTCGACGCGATGCCACCCCGGCCGACGTAACCGCGGGGGACGGGCGGCGGATCTAGCCGCCCCGCCGCCGGGTGACACCACCGCGTCCCCCGCCGCGCGACACCCCCGTCTCCCGTCCCCCGCCCGCTACCCTGCCGTGCCCCCCTTGGCCCCTGCCGCGCCCCCTTGGCCCCTGCCGCCACCCAGTCGTGCCCCCCTCGGCCCCGCCACCACCCTGCCGCGCCCCCCCTCGGCCCCGGCCGCCACCCAGCCACACCCCCCTCGGCCCCCGCCACGCCCCCCTCGGCCTCCGCCCGCCACCCCACCGCGCCGCGCCCCCGTCCCCTATCGCCGCCGCGCCCCCCCGGCCGTCGCCGTGGCCGGGCATCCTTCCCGCCCCTCTGCCGTCGCTCTTGCGGCGGCGGTCGGCGCCGGTGCCACTCTTTTTTTGATCTTGGCCGTTGGATGCTGATCCAACGGCCAAGATCAAACTCCAGCACAGCTAAGCACAACTAAGATCGTTGTGCTGGAGTACAGAACCTTTTTTCTATATATATATATATATAGACATGCTGTGCTGCGCTGCCATGTTTTGGCAGCGCAGGTAGCGTTATTGTTTTTGGGCCGTTGGATCGAAATCCAACGGCCCAAAATAAAATACCGTTTCCCCCCCCTCCCTGTTTCTCTTCTGGATTCCGCCCCTTGCCGGATTCCGCCGCGTCCCGCCAGATTCTGCTGCTGCCTGGCACCCCCCAACCCCGTCCCGCCCTCGGCCCCGGCCCTGCCCGCAGCCACAGTACCCCACTGCCCTCGCCTGCTGCTGCGGCGGCCCCTCCCCTCGTTTTGTTCCCCCCGGCCGCCACCATCCGCCCCAGCCCCCGCCCGCAGCCGCGGCCCCCCGCCCACCGCATTTCCCCCTCACCACTCCCCCTGCCCGGGCCAGCCGTGGCCCCCCTCCTCACCCGGCGCCGCGCGCACCCCCGGCCCCTGCCAGCAGACGCATCGCCCCCGTCCCCGCCCGCAGACACGTCGCCCCCGTCCCCGCCCGCAGGCGCGGCCCCTCCCCACGCCGAGGCCCCCAGCCCCCGCGGGCGACACGACGACAGTGTTGCCAGCGAACGGCCGGCGGCGAGGTCGCCGACGGTGGGTGGCGCGACAGTATAGTGGGGGGAAGAAACATGGGAGGGTAGTTTCGTAATAAAAACTTTACTCGTGTCCGGATCGAGTCAAATTTTTATTACAAAATATTTTTTTAAAAAATTTAGTTCGTAATAAAAATTTGACTCGAGCCCGAGTCGAGTCAAGTTTTTATTATGAAATAATTTTTTAAAAAATAAAATAAAATAACTAATTTTACAAAATAAATACTCGTGTCCGCAAGGTCGCCGGCAGGGGTGGCGCGCCAAAACAAATGAGGAAGAAATAGGGGAGAGTATTTTGGTAATAAAAATTTTACTCGATCAGACTCGAGTTAATATTACAAAATAAATTTTAAAAAATAAAATAATTTCATAATAAAAACTTAACTCGATCCCAACTTAAGTTAATAATACAAAAAAATTAAATAAAATAATTTCTTAATAAAAACTTTATTCGATCCCGACTAGAGTTAAAATAATTTATTACGGAATTATTTTATTTTTTAAAAAATATTTTGCAATAAAAATTTATTCGGTAATAAATTTATTTTGTAATAAAAACTTGACTCGGTCCCGCACATGATCGAGTCAGCTTTTTATTACAAAATTATTTTATATTTTTTAAAATTTATTTCGTACTATTGACTCGATCCCGACTCAAGTAAAGTTTTTACTACAAAATTATTTTTTTAAAAATTTATTCCATACTATTAATTTAACTCAAGAGATCGAGTCAAAATTTTTTTATGAAATTATTTTATTTTTTAAAATTTATTTTATAATATTAACTTGATTAGAGTTAGGATCGAGTCAATTTTTTTAACAAAATTATTTTATTTTTTAAAATTTATTTCGTAATTTAAAATTGACTTGATCCCGACTAGAGTTAAGTTTTTATTACGAAATTATTTTATTTTTTAAAAAATTTATTTTATAATATTAACTTGACTCGAGTCGAGATCGAGTCAAGTTCTTTTTATGAAATTATTTTATTTTATTTTTAAATTTATTTCATAATATTAACTTGACTCAAGTCGGGATCGAGTCAATTTTTTTTAACGAAATTATTTTATTCTTTTTAAAATTTATTTCTTAATAAAAACTTTGACTCGAGTCGGGAGCGAGTCAAATTTTTATTACAAAACTACCCTCCCCTGTTTCTTTCCCCACCCATTGTTCTGCCGCGCCGCTCCACCGCCGGCGACCTCGCCGCCGGCCGCGCAGCTGGGGGGCGGGAGGGGGGCGTGGCTGCGGGCGGGGTCGGTAGGAGGACTGCGGCTTCGGGCAGGGGCAGGGGCGGGCCGCGGCGCCGGGCAGGGGCAGGGGGACCGCGGCTTGGACAGGGCAGGGGCGGGCCGCGGCACCGGACGGGGGCAGGGGGCCGCCGCTCGCCCAGGCAGGGGGGCCGCGCCGCCCAGGCAGGGGGCCGCAGCTCGCCCGGGCAGGGGCGCGGCGACCGGCTAGGCCGCGGGCGGCGCCAGGTGGGTGCGCGGGATCGGGCGCGGGCGACTGCGGGCGGGAGGGCGGGGGCAGGGCGGGGCCGGGAGGGGGTGAGGGTGGGGGCGGGGCCGGGGCGGCGGAATCCGGCGGCGGTGGAAAGGAGGCAGACGCAGGAGAAATGGGGGAGGAGTGAAAAAATGAAAACATATCTGGGCCGTTGGATTCCAACGGCCCAGAATAAAAACGCTGCTAATAGGCTGCATTTTGATGCTGCCCATGATAGTAGTTCTGTATATATATATATATATATATATATATATATATATATATAAATAATTGATGCGCGGTGGAACGTGCACTTCCTCCCATCAAACTCACCACTTACTACCCAAAATGTGGCGCAACGCCCACCACACATCTCACCGACCCCACCACCAATTCCATTATCCACCACCACCCAACACGTGCTCCACCCAAGCCCATCGGAGCCGGGTCGCCTCCCCAGTTAAACGGGTAGACCCCCAACCGGCGACCGTTAACTCTCCACGTCACTCGCCCCTCCCTCACCTGGCGTCTCCCCCTCGTTTCGATAAGAGCGCGCGACTTCTCCGGCCGTCGGCGATGGGTTGGTGCGGCCGTGCGCAGCGGTGACGGCGGCGGCGACGGGGGCGGCGACGGAAGGGGCGGTGGGGGAGGGGAAGGTGGAGAGGGAGGAGGCGGTGGTGGTGAGATGGGAGAGGTTCTTGGCGAGGATGCATCTCCGGGTCCTGCTTGTGGAGGCCGACGACTCCACCCGGCAGATCATCGCCGCCCTTCTCCGCAAGTGCGGCTACAAAGGTATTGATTTAATTGTCTAACAAGAATGGGTGAATCTTTCTTGCTCAATTAAGCAATTTTGTGATTTTTTTATTTTAATTTGAAATGAAGGCAGTGCAAATTGTTGCTAGATCATAATAGAGTTTTATGTAATGCATGATTGTCAAAGGTTGGAGAACGTGGATTTGGACGATGTTGTAGTTTGGGAAGGGCCGCTAGAATTTGATTCTGGCAATTTGTAGCTTCGTTGAGGAGTTGTTTTGTCTATATGACTGTCAAGGGCTAGAGCTGGTGAACCTACTACACATTTATCTATTACGCTTCAATCTTCCCCTTGATCTTATTATTTCGTCGCACAGCATTGATATTGGTAGAACGTATTGGCTGTATCTGCATGACTATCGATCAATCCAATTGAAATTAGTTGGTTTTACGAGAGCTGGGGTTAGTAGACCGCACCAATTATGTTAATAATGTTGAATAAAAGGGCAACCCAAATGATTGTCATTATCTTAAACAAGTTTGTGGGCTTTTGATATCGTGTTGTTTTAATGTTTGCTAGCTGGAGTTTTAAATTTCCAGGTAACAGGTGAAGATCATAGGCTTTTTTTGCTGCATTTTATATATTGTCTTTCCTATTAGTCATGATATGCAGAATGGTGAGGAAAGTGCTAAGGAAGTTTCCCCTTTCATTTTACTTTACAGTGAACAAATTAATTAAGGAAAATGATACTTGTAACAATTCTGCTCTTTGGGACGCTGGACATCCATGTAGGCACATAATATATTAGTTGTTATACAGATACTGTAGGTTCATCAATATTTTTGTACATAGTATGATGGCTTGTTGTTGGGTGCTGTTATTGTGGGATACGTGAGGAAGAACAGCTTTCAAATGATTCAATTCAATGATCTAAATTTCGTTCTTTGCTCTTGTCTTGAAAAACTTGACAGTTGCTGCAGTAAGTGATGGATTTAAAGCATGGGAGATGCTGAAGGAAAGAGGAAAGCATATTGACATTGTTTTAGCTGAAGTAGAGCTTCCCAGTGTGTCTGGATTATGTCTTCTTACCATGATAATGGAACATGAGTCCTGCAAAAATATTCCAGTTATAAGTACACTCTGCTCTTTGTACCATTTTTGTCATTTCAAATATTTTAGTTCACTCAATTAGCTGGGATTGGATGGACGAAAAGAAGTATATGCCTGAACATGTTTTATAATGTGTTATATGCAGTGACGCCTTCTCGAGATTCTGCTAGTGTGGTCTTTAAGTGCATGTTGCGAGGTGCTGCTGATTTTCTTTCCAAGCCCATAAGGAAAAATGAACTAAAAAATTTATGGCAGCATGTTTGGAGACGACAAACTGTATGCCTCTGACTTTGGTTCATGAAATCATACTTTATTTTCTTTGGAATAAATTGCCATATTATGTGCTATTATTATTGTGAACAGTCCATGAATTCTAGGCATGCAGAGCTAAATGGGAATCAGCCACAAACTAAACTGGACTCGTTTCCAGAAAATTATGCTGCAAGTAATGATGGGACCAGTCTACAGAGACAAAAAGTGTTCTGTAAGGAGGGAAGTGACACTGAAGTAAGCAATGTATTATTCATTGTCTTGTGAGGAAGCAAGTATAATTTTTGACTTTGCTGTATTAGAGTGAACATGAATGGATCTAATTGGCAATTGCACCTTTTAGACAACTTTTCATGCATTTTTTTCCAAAGGTATGGGAGGCAAATATTTGTGTATATATTGTTGTATCTTTAATAAATATATTAGTAACGTTTTCGCATGTAAAATCCATTCTTCAAGTTGATTTTTTTTTGAATTGTTGCCTTGTTTTTTCTTTTTGGTTTTTGTATTTCCCTTTCGCCTAATAGAGTAAACTGAAGTGAAGAACTGCTCTATACTCCATTCATTAGGCATAAACTATGGTAGAACTTCTAGAACTTGAATTTTTAGCGGTAACCTAAATTGACTCGCACATTGACTAGTCAGTGTTCTTAACCCTCCATAATACAGGTAGGTTGGCCATGTACATCAATGGATTGATGGGGGAGTATCATGTTATGTGAAAAATAGTATGAGTTGTTTCCATCTAGGATTATTTTTCAATCAAAACAGAACCTTTATTCCAACAGACTGATTCCAACAAACACATAGTTATTTGTTTGTTTATTGTTCCTGCCATGAACCATGTTTCAAACATGTTGTGTACTTTTAAACCAAATGGGTCATTTAAATTGAATCTTCTTTACATTCAGAAGCTTTGCACGGTCAGAGACGCAGGTTGGAAAGCAGAATATGCATAAAAAGAGCTCAGTATCATTCTTGGCGACCTGTGAAGAAGCATCAAATGGAGGTAAATCCGTGGAATCTGTTAGCTTGCCTGAGATTAATGATACTCATCAAGGTAGAAATCACCTTTATATATAGTTCACCTCTTTTTTAATAGTATACATTATAGTAGACATTTTTATGCCTACAGATAAATTAAAAAGACTGAGTGCGAACATGAGTTGTTATGGCCAAGATGCTGATGTCACTGAAGAAGAAGAAAAGCCCTTTTACCACAAATATCTGTGTGATCACACTGATAATATGCCAATTCCTTTTAAAGAGGCAATGGACTTGATTGATTGAAAATCAGTCAAATTTAAATTACTCATCCAAGGCCCTTTATTTTACTCAAGATAGTGTAAATGCAGAAGGTCTAGTTGGTAGGGAAAGGGATGAACTCTGCATTTCAACTTATCATCCGCTTCTTGAACTTTCATTGAAAAGCTCTTCACCACGGGGTTGTCAAAACGTTGTGAATGAGGAAAAGAACACCTTGAACCATTCTAAAGCATCGGCTTTCGCTTGGTCTGTGGTGATTTCTTGTTTGACGCATACAATAAATATTTTGTTTTAAAAAAGTTTTAACTTTAGCTGTTTGTATGTAGGTATTGTAAGAAGACAGTAAATCACATCATAGCATGTAATGATAAGTATGAAGTCATTAAGGAAAACCAAGTTCTGGATAATGCAACTAGAAGTCCTCAAGTGGAAATTATTTCTGGATCTTCCCATCTTGAAGAATCAGGCTTTAATAATATCCATCACTTGGTGCAGCCCATGTTCTATGGACAACTTGTGCCACAGTTTTGGACAGTGCTTTCATCTGGACATCTGGATGGACTTAATTCTTCAGAATTTCAATCTGAGAAAGACAGTTGTTACTATGAGCAGAAGTTGCAGCTTGATCAAACCGCTAGTGAAGCAGATGTACCTGCCACAAGTCAAAATGTGAATTCAATAGAAGAGGCCATGAAAATTGAGGTTTCTCCTGGCGCAGAGGGAAATAGCATCTTGTACTGTGGAAGTAAAAACTCCATTGGTGCCGCACCAGCTGCTGATATAAAGACGGATGAACAACAGTATTCAAATAACATTGCAGATGTAAAAGACTTGAGAAACTGTACTCAAAGGGAAGCAGCTCTGATTAAATATAGATTAAAGAGGAAGGATCGCTGCTTTGAAAAGAAGGTATGTCTGCTGTGTGCTGGACATTTTTTTGTGACATTAATTAGTGCAATTAAAAATGGAAAATAAAAATTTTACGTGATTTATTTTGGACGGGTGACAGCTAGAACAATGGTAGATAATAAATAAAACAATAACAAGAAAGACATTATTTATTGTGATGTCAGTGTAGTGATGTTGATAAAGAACGGCATTCATAACCATTATGTCATTGCCATAACCATCATTGTAGCTATGTATGCCTTCCTAATGCTGACTTTGTCCTTTGTCTGGGCTTGGGATGGGAAATGCACATTGGCAGCAAAATTCAAAGATTCTTGCACAAATTTAAGAATGTACCTGCCTTAATCATCATCGGGAAAGGTTGTACCCCACTCAAAGGGAAATTATGAAATCAATGAAGATGAATCAATGTTCTCCATAAACTTGAAAAATAATTCAAGACTAGTAAGAGTGCAAAAGCCCGAAGGTAGATGTGGCCTTTGGCAGTAATTTTTTCTCTTTGTGTGGGTACTCATCTACCTTGTGTTGTGTGATATTACAGGTCCAATATCAAAGTCGGAAAAGACTTGCAGAACAGCGTCCACGTGTAAAAGGACAGTTTGTCCGTCAAGTGTGTGACTTTTGATGACAACAATGGCCTTATTTTGGAGATAGAACAGGTCACAGCATAAAGATTCTGATCTCATGTTAACCCTTACTGTTTGGAGCCATTTATGGAATGATTGGCAGAAGACAAGTTGTTCCTTTCCTTGCTTACAACGGTAGAAGAGGGTTGGCAATCAAAAGAATATTGGACTGCAATGATCATGCCCAGGTAAGGGTACCTCAGAACTTAATTTACAAGTGGCTGCTGGGCTACGAGACTATTAGATCAAAAAACTTCTTATGGAACTCTTGGTTAAATTTGCAAAAAAAAATTAATGCGATCTACATATTTATTGTACATAGTATGATTTTTTATAGTTAGCGATATTGCTAGCTAGTCATAGGGAGAGCGGGTAGATGTGTTTGACATTAAGAATTTAAATACAAATTTGAGTGTAATTACATTCTTGTGCCGTACAAAATTTTGCCCTTTGATTGTTGTCTTGTGTGCATCAAAACACGTGATTTCTAAATTGTTGAAGACGAGTGAACAAACGAATTTAAGAACATACACGCGGGTGAAAATTTTCGTTGTTAATTCCCAGAATTGGTGTGTTGCTGCCCACATAGCAAGAGAATATTGGGCACACTAGCTTCAAATTAAAATGTAGTTGCTTTTCTCCATCTGCTGTTTAACAGTCTGATCTTCAAATGTTACTACCACTTGGCTCAATAGCTTGTCAAGATGTAGCAATAATTATCATTATCATTTATGTTTTTATTTTTCCGATGCTGAGGTGCATTGCATCATTTTTTGTTGTTTTGTATTTAAATTACTACAAAGATTTTGGGTTTTTTCACGAGTCAATTAACAGTAATAGAGATTGTGTTTTTTTGAGAGAAGTCTCCCAAGGAAAAGCTTATCGAGGAATAGTTTCTGTATGTTTCAATTTGTGAGTAAAGAGAGCTAAATGCATACTTTTTTTATCTAATCTTAAGTATTTGTGATCTGACCCTCCATTCAAGATGACTCTTGGGTTAATCTCATGTCAATTGTGAATGATATTAGTGAATTGTATATAGGATAACAGGAAACTTTTATTCCTTATGCTAGTTTTGGATTAAGAGAAACCTATGAACATGTTTCAAGTCCCTTTTGGGGCTCATCAGGCCTAACAACAGTATCAGAGTCTTGTTGGTTTTGGTGTTACTTCAATTTGCCTTATGATATGTTAGCCAACCCAAATTAGAGTCTATTGAAATTTTACTATAATATGTGGACATAACATGTGTGAGGGGGAGATGATTTGGATGGTACGGTTAGTTTCCGGTCCGAATTAAATTTTCCGAAGCTTTACTATAATATGTAAACTTAATATATATGAAGGGCAGATTATTTGGATGGTATGATGTGTAAGGAAAGAATTGTTTAGTGAATTTCACATCAGTAATAATTGGTGTTGGTGATTTGTATATAATTTAATGAGAAAACCTTATTTTTTGAATTAGTTTTTACATTAAGAAAGGCTTATAAAAATTAATAATAAAGTCTTATTTTTTAAATTAATTTTTAGATTAAAAAATTTTATAAATTTTATTTTAAGTTCCTTTTAGGAGCCCATGGGGCCCAACAATGACATCCATAGCAATGTGAGGGAATGTGACCCTCGAAAACAAAATTGTTGAAAATGATGGTTAGATTTCGGTTGGGGGCTTTATTAATGTTAGAATTCATCAAATGAGGGTAAAATCACCACGTAACCATTAAGGAGGAGGTACATATATATGGTTAAATGTTTATTGCTTATGTACCTTAAAGCCAACAAAATAGAAAATGTTTAGGGATGGTTTCGGGTCGGAAATAGATTGGATATGGCCATATTTGAGCCTCACGTGTACCTTAAAGCCAACAAAATAGAAAATGTTTAAGGATGGTTTCTGTAAAACCCACGATTCAAGTCAGGGTTTTATATTCAGAACCGATCGATTCGACCGTTATTTTTGAGTCGAGTCGGCTTCAGAACACGTGTACTGAGCCGACGCCAGTCTCGTGTATGAGCCATGAGGGTCATGTGTACTCAAGTATATGACGATAACATCATGAACACAGCAGAAAAGAATGAGTTATCAGAATATATAAAAGTATGCAATTCATTTTTTATTATGATATATAATGGATCGTAGAATTAGTTTTAGGCCGTTACCCGTGTTAAGCACGTGTTATGGGCATTTTGGGTGGGTTGATAATTCTAGAGTATATCATTGTGATTTTTGGTGTTGTTTGATTTTATGGGATTTTTTCCATATTTTTTTAGAATTTTTTACGACTTAAATATTATTTTTGACTCGAGTCTGAGACGAGTCAAGTAATATTTACAACTTTGCCACCACACACCCCTGCGCCCTTCTTTTCTTCCCCAAACCCTCGCCTGCACCGCCCCTGTTCGCGCGCCACCGCCGAGGCCGCCTGGCCGCCGATCGATGCCGCCCAGCCCGGCCACGGCGTTGCCCTGCCGCCCCGACCAGGTCCGGACCCCGTCGGACCTCCACGACGTGAGGAAGCCACGTCGCGACGCCGCGCCCGCGTTGTGCTTCCGTCGCCGACCTTCGCCGCCGGCGACCAGTGCCGCCGCATCGGTCGGTCGCCTCAGCACCCTCAGCCTTCCCAGCGACCTTCCCCGACCGGAACGGAGGCCATCGCCGCCGTGGCCAGTCGGATCTAGGGACCCATCGCCGCCGGCTCGTTTGCCATTTTCTTGCCAGCCGCTGCCTCCATCGGCCACGCCGATGTCATAGATGAGTCGGGCTCGCCGAGCCGGTTCCAAGGGTACCCAACACGACCACTTTCTGGCCAATAAACGCCGCCGGCGATTGTCGCCGGGAAACCAACGGAAGTCACCGGAAAACCGCCAGCAGCTGCCGAAAAACCGGAATTTCTGGAATTCATTGAAATGCACCGGATCTTTCGCAGGGCTCACCCAGTCGAGCCCGATCGAGCTTCGGACGCCGATAAGCGCCAAATTTGAGCTCCGAGACACGCGACAGAACCCTAGCCGTCGTCGATTGTCGACTACGTGAGGTATAATTACCTCGATTGAGTTATTTAAAATTGATTATGATTGTTAGCATAACATGCTAGGATTGAATAATTGTCATGATAAATGTATGAGTATGAATGTAGTGACGATATGCATGACGCAATTACCAGTGAATGAATAGTGAGTGATCATAATGAGGTAGACTTAGGTTGAGCATGTTAATTGAGTAATGTAACTTAGGAAAAATACAATAAAATTGGTAGGAATAGGATGAGTAGAATTATTTACATATTTATGATTATTGATTGTGATTGATGTTTATTGCAGTTTGATGCATCATTGTAGTTAGTGGGCGTTAGTATATTAGCTTTGATGTGTAGGTACGGAGTAGGAGCTCGCCGCCTAGGCGCGATTGACACGCTTGGAACTTCTCACCAGGTCCGTTTAGGACTCGTCTGTTTTACTCTTTTCTATTGTATGTTTGTTTTAATGCCTACAGGACGAGTTAAGTGGCGCTTTATCGGATCCCACTTAACTCGGGCCATTTAATCGAATAGTTTTCCGGATTAACAACCCCTCGAGGATGAGATCCCTCGAGGATGATTTCGAAAACAAGATCCACTACAAGTTGCCTTCGGGCCTATTATATAAATCCCTACCCAGCCCTGTATATATGTAGTTTTTGCGTTTGCAATGAGACGAGAGATGGAGAAATCGACTACACGTACCATGCAGAGGATGCCGTGATAGTCAAGCGGGCTCTGGATTAGTGCCATCGGACTGTTCTATTCCCGAGGGATCCTGACAACTCCGCGTTTGAGTTCCTCGCACCCGGAGAACGTGGAGGTTTACGAGGTACTGTTAAGTACAGCGCATGTCCGGACTTGTGGTTCAAAGGGTACTAAAGGCGACTGCCTGAGAGTACTCGACCTTCGTGCTCAAGGCCAGGAGAAATATGGAGGTACGAAGAGGGCTTAGGATAAAGTTTCACGAGATGTACTGAAAGAAGTGCCGAGAGCGGCACAGTACCAGCAGCAGATCAGTAAGTTCGGGATGCTACCGGGTCTGCAGCCCAGTGGCTCCTCAGTAGTGCCCTTCAGAGTGTTCACGTGGAGTATATGATGTTTTCTTTCATATGAGAGTTTGCTCTCATAGCCAGCTTGTTATAGTTATTTTATTTTCCGGACCAGTAACACTTGTTACTGACGTGTTTTTATACTATATGTAGGTAATAATCACGAGTTGGAGGAGCCAGCTTGGACGGAGGAGCAATGAGGTCTTGTACACACACACATGTTAGATTTCTGAATGTTTAATATTGTATTGTTATGTTATTATATTGTGAATGACATTTTCAAATGCATGAGACATGATAGAATGTGAACATGATCAGAGATGCGCAGCGGAAGCGTGGTGGGTTGAAACCCCAGCTTCAAAATGAATTCATAATATGTTAGATTTTATGTCAATGAAATCATGGATGCATGTGTATGTGTGTGTGTGTGTGTGTGTGTGTATATATATATATATATATATATATATATATATTATTTTGAAATCATGGAGGCCCTGATGGTTTTATTTCAGGATTTTTACCGTAATTGTAATGATGTGAAAATTGGTTGCATGTCATCCATGTAGTATCCTGTTAGGGTTTTATGCATTCATACATACATATAGCAAGTTGGATTTTCATCTTAAGACGCCGAGATTGGATTCGCATGAGTTAGGTTCGGGTTAGCCGACCTAACCGGGGCCTGTAACATGCCAGTTTGGTTCACGAATGTGAACCGGATTTGGGGTGTTACAGTTTCGGGTTGGAAATAGATTGGATATGGCCATATTTGAGCCTCACGTGTACGTGAAAGTTTAAGTCCAAATTCAAAGTTTGTATCTATTTCATTTAATATATCTGTATTCGACCCAAATTTGCATTACCCATATTCGATCTAAATCTAACTTGATTGATTAAAAGAATATAAATAATATAAATCATAATTTTAAAATAGATTAAAAACATAAAAAAAATATTATTTTTAAATATTTTAAAATATGATTTTACAAACTACTACATATTCAGATCGGATACGGGTTAGATTACCTTAAATTCATATTTGATCGGAATATTTTTGGATATAAGTCTAACCTAATTTGATTCGAAATGGTTTCAAATCGAACATAAATGGGTCTGATTTATATCAGATTTGCAGATATGTTAGATATATGAACCCATCCCTAGTTCCAACTAGGGATGGGCATCGGTCGAATGGACGTCAGACAAGTTATTGTCCGCGTTTGTCCGAAATTTTATCGAACAAAACTTGTCTGACCAAGTTAATGTCCAACTTGTCCGTCGGGCCCGAGCAATGTCTGTGGACGGTCCGAAATCAATACAAAACTTCTAAACCCTAACAAAGAACTACTATTCATAGGCCGCTGTCGCCTCTGCCGCAGTATCTTGGCGCCGCCGCCTGCTTGCCGCCGCCCTCCCGCCCTCACCCACCCTCCCCTTGCCTCCACCGTCGTGACTGCACGCCTCCGCTCCGCCACCTTTGCACGTTGTGTCCGCCGCCGCCGCCTCCGCTCCCAGCTTGCACCGCCCTGCCTCCGCCAGACCGCCACCATCTGCTCGTGTCTCCGCCACCCTTTGTGCGCCGTGTGAAGATCCACCGTTGCCTGCCTCGGCTGCCTTGCATCCGCCGCTCCAGCCTCCGCCACCACCTGCCTCAGCTGGACCGCCACCCTAAACATCCGCCGCGGCCCTACCTCGTCTGCCCTGCCTCCGCTGCCGGACTGCTGCTCGGACTCCGTCGAACCGCTGCTCATTGCCGCCGTGTATATATCACTTAATTTATCCTAAATTTAGTTTATTTTATATATAGGATTAATTCTTATTATTTTATAAGGTTAGATTATTTACACTTAGATGATAATGTAAAAGAATTTTATACTAACGAAATTGTGCAGTGATTGAGCTATAAAAATTTGTGCAATTGTTTGGTGAAGAATGTTTGCATCTTGGAAAGAATAGGTACTGTCAAAGTGTCAATTAATAATATTTATTGATACCACTTTTATAAATAGAATTGATTTATACTAGTTATAACATTTTATATTTATAAATTGATTTTTTTTTCACAGATGGATCATGCAAGTTTATTACTAAATGTAAATGAACAAAGTGGAGATGGAAAAGATAACAAAAATTCGATTGTTAAAGAAGGAGAATCTTTAGATGGTGCATTATCAAAAAAAGGAAAATGGCATCCGGTGTATGGGCCTATTTTGATAAGAAATATGAGAAGAATGGAACATTTGCTATTTGTCATTATTGTGAAAAAAAGTTTGAGGGAGCCGAAAGTTATGGAACTACTCATTTATGGAGGCATGTTGAAGGAAATGCCCTAATTTTAAAATGAAGAGGACAAAAAATATAAGTGGTCATATTGGGTAACAAATTTTCAAGATGGGAGTGAAAAAGGATGGAGACAATAAAATAGAAATTTGGAAATTTGATCAAGGAAGGAGTAGATTAGAATTGGCCGAGGCAATTATCTTGCATGAGTATTCGTTTTCAATTGTGGAACATGAAGGATTTAGAAGGTGGGTTAGTAACTTGCAACCGTAATTTGTGATGGTTTCTAGGAGGATAATTACAAGAAATTTTCTTGGAATTTATGAAAAGGAGAAAAAATGTATTTGATATTTTGGAAAAAGTTAAGAGTCAAATTAGTTTTACCGGTGATATTTGGACATCTTCACAGAATATTGCTTATATTGTTTTGACAGCTCATTTTATTGATGAAAATTAGAAATTACAAAAAAATATATTAAATTTTGCCAAAGTTCGACATACTGGAGAATGCATAGCCAAGTGTCTTATTAGTAAAATTTGTGAGTGGCAACTTGATAAAAGGTTTTTACAGTTGCATTTGATAATGCAAGTGCAAATGATGGAGCAGCCAAAGAAATGAAGTCTTTTTTCTCAAGTAGAAGTCCAAATTTTGCAAGTAATTGTTTTCACGTGAGATGTTGTGCTCATGTTTTGAACTTAATTGTTCAAGATGAGTTGAATGAGATTGCTAAGTCTATAGAGAAGGTTCGTGAATGTGTGAAATATATTAAAGGTTCAACTATAAAGAGTGATTGTTTCTACAAATATGCAAGCCAATTGAATGCACCTAAACATTCTTTAGTGTTTGATGTGAAAACTAGGTGGAATTCTACTTACAAAATGATCGGTGTGGCTTTAGATTCAAAGATGTTTTTAAACGTTATAGTTGCTTTGATGTGAATTTTATATGTCCTTTTGAGGATGAATAGGAAGATTTAAGAGTGATACATGAATGTTTGGCTCTATTTTATGAGTTAACCGAAATTTTTTCTGGCACTAAGAATCATACATCAAATATTTTTTCAATATGATTTGTGAGCTGGTTTCTTCCTGGAGCTGACATTGTTGGTGGGGATGGCCTTATTGATGAAATTAAGAATGGTAATTCGTTTAAGTTGTTTCTCACTATGTAAACTCTTACATTTTCAACTAATTATGCTAAATATTGACAAGCACAATGGCAGTACTGTGAGCAGATCATATTGAACACATTCTAAATGTGTGTATCCTACTTATGATGTTATCTCTTTGCTTCCCTTGCTATACTTAGCATTTTGATAATTGCTGGAGAATACCAAATTTCAAAGATTGTTTTCTGTTAAGGGATACAAAGATTGAAGGATGGTAAAATTTTTGTTGAGATTAATTTATATAACCTGGCCTGTTCTTTTTTATACCAAACTTTAGCTTGTTTAAAGTCGTAGTTTTCGAATCTACTTTTTCTTCGAAATGTTTCGTTACTTGAGACGTTGGTGCTTATTAAAGAATGAAACTAGCACACCTGATTAACTGTTCACTCATATTTGTATGAGAACAGATGCTTTCTTACAGAACAAACATCATATACTATTGGCGATATAATTGAAATTTTGAATGTTTCATCACTGGCTTTACTTGTCATCTTTTTATGTTATTTCACACAGGAGATTGTTGGGTGTTAACTCTCAAAGTATTTATGGCTTATAATAAGAGTGACTTTTATCCTATGTATGTCATTTTTTGTTATTTAAGATATTAAATATTAATTTTATGTATGAACTTAATTAATTTACTGTATATTACATTTTAAAATTTTTATAAACAATAATATTAGCCTTACAAATGTTGAAAATATTATATTATTGATGTAAAATATCAGTCATTCGGTCGGACAAAGAAATGTTCATGTTTGGTTTGTTTTAATTCGGTCAAATTCGGTCGGCATACTTCGAACTTCGGACGGACAGACCAATTCGGACGTCCGCACCCACCCCTAGTTCCAACCATCCAAATTATGGTAATCTAGTATTAAAGTTTAGAAAATAAGCAAATAAAAAATATAAATTAAGTAAATTCATCAAAGTAGTACTTTGTTAATTTAAAAGTTTTAAAATTAATGTTGAGGTAGAAATATGTTTTATATTTACATATAAAATAAAATAACTAAATAATATTCAATTAAATTGGTTAATTAATTATAGTTAGGGATGAGTTCAAATCAAATACAGGCAAGATGGGAATAAGATATACTCATATCCAAATCTGAAGATTATATCTATTATTTTTACCATTATCTAATTTAGATTTACATAACTCATATCCAATCTGGTTGATTAAAAAATATAAGTTTTAATATAAAAATATATTAAAAATAAAAAATATTATTTTAAAATATTTTAGAATATAATTTTATAAATATTATTTATTTGGATCAAATACAAGTTATTTTACTCTAAATCTATATTCGATCCGAATATTTTTAAATATATTATATATTCAAAAAATCCAAACACGAATCCGATTCGAAACTCTTTATTAGATCAGATATAAACGGGTTGGATTTGTAGATATTGGATATCCGAACCATCGCTAATTACATTATAGTCTTCTACTACTATCAGTTGTATTTAATGTTGGTTCAACAACATTAACTAAAATTTTTACCATTTTTTTTATACGGTGAATAAGTACTTCACCATTTTTATTCTATTTAACTCTAAACATTTGGCAATTAGCTAAATCGGCTAACCATTTATAGCTCTAAGGATAGCCCATGTGCGTGTCTAAGTAGATGGTCATAATTGGCCTCGTTATAAACAATATAACACCATCGGAATTTAATTCTTCTAACCTTTAATCAAGGAGAGTCCATGGTAGTCAATCTAACCTCTTAAGATGCAAATAAAGGAGTAAAAATGAGAGTTATCCTGATTGAGTAACCTTCATCTTTTCCCTGGCCTTTCACCTTCCATAAAAGGGGTAGAGACTAGGCATTTGGTACCTCGTTCTGCCTTCTTATATTGCCTTCTTCTCAACACCAAGATTCAAGCAAAATTTGGTCTCCTATAATATTTCAATGTTATAGGCCCAGTTGCAAACTTTGTTTTCAACGAAGTATAATAGAAGCTCTATTGAAGGGTGGGCGCACTTGAAGTTGAAGACGCAACTGTATTTGTATTTTGAGATATTACTATTAGATTTTGGACATATATATACAAGCATATATAATTGTATCATGTGTTATTATTAAAGTTTGGGCCTAAATTAAATTATTTTATTAAAGTTAAGGTTAATGAACTATTAATATTTAAGATAAATATATGTAGATATCATATATTTAAGATAAGTATAGATAAATATGTGTAGAAATCATTTTCGTAATTTCTAATTTATGATGGGCTAAATTAGAATGATAAAAGATAAAGGATAAATATAATTATAAGGAAATATGGTTATGGTCTACGAATTCGCTCAGTTGTTTTTCTTTTCTGATATCTCATCATCAAGAAACTCTGGCTTTGGAAAACCAATGTTAAATTTGGAAGATCAAAACCTAAAAAAGTTAAAAATTATTTTGCTATTATGGATTTAGGTACACTTCTATTATCAAATTCTGTTTTCTTGATGATTTAATCTGAAGAAGGTTTTATTGATAATGTTTTTATCATCTATATAATTTGGTTAAAGTTAAAGTTTATACAATAATTGGTATTAGAGCTTCTTCATATTAGAACATTGATGATTAATTTGATTCGTATTTAATTTTGGATGGTGATTATGCATTTTCCTTTATTTTAGTCATGGAAAAGATAGATCCAAAAATAAATTTTTATTGGAACTTCTAGTTCTATTGATCTAATTATTCAGGATTCCAAAATAATGCTAGTTTATAAGAGGAAATAAATTTAATTAGGAACTTTCAAATTTTGTAATAGTTATTGAGTAAAGAAAATACAACAAATTGCATACAGGATATTTGTTCTCACAACAAGGTCATCTTTTGGTAAAATATCAAATGAAGAAAATAAAGTTATAAAATATTATAATTTTAAATTTTTTTAAATAAATATACTTTTATAACCTTTTTCAGTTTTATGTTTGGGATTATTAAATTTAAATTTTAGTTCAGTTATGATTAATATTTTAGAATTTATTAATGACTATAATATGTCATCGAAGTAGGCTCTTTTGTAAAAATTAATTTATTTTAAAATATTAAGACAGTTGTGGGTTTATAATTCATGTGAATATTAATCATCCTAAAGAAAGGTTAATATTTGATAGAATTATATATTTATTTGTGGTAATAAATATAGGATAATTATCAAGATTTCATGTGAATAATAAATCAGCCCAAATGAAAGTGCATTATTTGATAGAACTTATTTTTCATATTGGATTACTATACTAAGAGTACCACTTAGAAATTAATATTTTTGTCCAGAGACTAAATATTAATATTGTGCTAGTTATCTTTTAATAGGATTAACCATTGTTTAAATTATTAATTTTATTATGGGCATGTTGTTTTGTTTTATGGATTCAATTAATCAATCTGCTTATATGATTTATGCCAATATTAATTCAGTTCTAATGCTTAAAGATAATTTTAAAAATGGAAAGAGAGCGTGATGATCATTCTCGGCTGCATGGATCTTGACCTTGTGTTAAAGACTGAACAACCTATTTTTCTTACATACAAATGTTTCATTGAAGAAAAACGAGACATTGAGAAGTAGGAACATTTAAAACGCATAAGTCTTATAATCATGAAATGTGTGATTCTAGAGACTTTCAGGGGTGATGTGTCTGAGAAGGTTACTACAGTTACTGATTTTCTTAAAGAAATTGAAAAGTGTTTGTCAAAAAATAATAAGGCTGAAACAAGTACACTTTTGTCAAACTTGATTTCAATGAAGTTTAAAGGTAAAACAAACATAAGAGAGCACATCTTAAAGATGTTAACTATTCCTTCAAAACTAAAAGCACTAAGGTTAAAGCTATCTGAGGATTTGCTCATGCATTTAGTTTTAATTTCTCTTCCGGCACAATTTAATCAATTCAAGGTCAGTTACAACTGCTAAAAGGACAAATGGACTCTTAATAAGCTCATTTCTTATTGTGTGTAAGAAGAAGAAAGGTTGAAGCAAGAACAGGTTGAAAGTGCTCACTTGGCTAGTACCTATTAGGACAAAAATAAAAAAGAAAGAGGGCTAAGGAAGTTGGTAATGGTTCTCACAAGCAACAGCAAAAGAAAGAAAATCAGGCTTCTTGATGTTTCTTTTGGTAAACCTGGAAATATGAAGAAGGAATGCAATAGGTATCACACTTGACATGTAAAGAAAGGTCCATTTCTTAATTTTATTTATTCTCAAGTTAATTTAGCTTAAGTGCTAGTATACACTTTATGGCTAGATTCTGATGCTACTACCCACATAAGTGTGTCAATGCAATATCACTTGAGTTGCCGAAAGCCAAATGATGTTAAAAGATTAATCTAAGTGAGTGATGGCAAATCAGTTATAGTTAAAGTAATATGGACTTTTATATTATTATTGAAGACATGATATTATTTGGATTTGAAAGAAACATATGTAGTACCGTTTTTTAGATAGAATTTAGTTTCTATTTCTATATTGGGTAAATTTGGTTACTCTTATTCATTTAGAAATAATAATCTATATTTACTTGATATTATTGCATCTTTTAATGAAACTTTGCGTGTAGGTTTAAGTGACATGAAAAGAAAATTAACTAATACAAATTCTGCTTTACTCTGGCATAAGCGTTTATGACACATTTTCAAAAAATTGAATGACTTATGTCAGATAGAATTCTTCATTCACTTAATTTATTAGATTTTCAAGTCTGTATTGAGTGCATTAAGGGAAAACAAATAAATATAAGGAGACTAGGTGCTAATAGATCTGTAAGCGTCTTAGAACTAATACATACAGACATTTATTAGTCATTTCCTATGGCTTCTTCGAATGGTCAACAATATTTTATTACATTCATAGATGATTATTCTTGTTATGGTTACCTTTATCTTATTTGTGAGAAGTTTCATGAATTGGACGTGATAAAGGCATATAAGGTTGAAGTTGGAAACCAACTTGGCAAATCTATTAAGGCTATCAGATTTGACCGTGGTGGTAAATACTATGGTAGATATGATGGATCAAGTTTACAACGTTCAGGACCATTTGTCAAATTCCTAGAAGAGTGCGGAATTGTCCCACAATACATAATGCTAAATATTCCTACCATGAATGGTGTTGCTGAGAGACGAAACCGAACATTGAAAAATATGGTGAGAAATATGATTTCTCATACTACTTTACCTGATTCACTACGGGGTGAGGTGTTAAAGACAGTAGCATATCTTCTTAATAGAGTATCGACAAAGGCAACAGTTAAGACCCCTTATGAATTATGGACTGGAAAAAACCTAGCATTAAGCATTTACGCATTTGGGGTTGTCTCACTGAGGTAAGGTCTTCTAGGCCAAATGAAAGGAAACTAAACTTAAGAACAGTTAGCAGTTATTTTGTTACGTACTTTGAACGGTCTAGATTGTATAGGTTTTATGATCCCATAATAAGGTCATTTTTTGAGAGGGAAAAGACCCAGTTTTTTGAGGATGTTGAGTTTGGAGGGAGAAATAAAGTTAGAGACTTTGTCTTTGAAAAAGAATCTATTTCTCTTCCCATGATTGTTCTTGACAATAATCAGGATCAGGATCATATTCTTGATGTTGTTCTAAAAACAATACCAGAATTATAAAACAATGTCAAGATTCTCCCTAATCAAATTATACTTGAAGAGCAAACTCAACAACCTCAAGAGAAAATGCCATTGAGGAGAAATGCAATTTCAGGTGATTATATTATCTTTCTCTAAGAACATGATGATAATATTGGAATTGTGGAAGATGATCCAATCAACTTTCATCAAACCATGAAGAGTTCTAATTCTGAAAAGTGGATTGATGTCATGAATGAAGAGATGAAATCCATGAAAGCTAATGACATTTGGGATCTTGTTCCATTACTTGAAAGTGCAAAACCTATTGGTTATAAATGAATATTTAAAACCAAGAGGGATTCGAAAGGTGATGTAAAAAGATATAAAGCTCGTCTTATTATGAAGGGTTTTACTCAAAAGGAAGACATTGATTATAATGAGACATTCTCCCAGTTCCATCGAAGGACTCATTCAGAATAATTATTACATTAGTGATATATTCTAATCTTGAGTTACATCACATGGCTGTAAAGACTGTGTTTTTAAATGGTGACATTGATGAAACAATTTATATGGTGCAACCAAAAAACTTTGTATTGGGAGATTTAAAGAATATAGTTTGCAAATCAAAGAAATCCATCTATAGACTTAAACAGGCTTCTCGTCAATGGTATCACAAATTTTGTCAAATTATTCTCTCGTTTGGTTTCATCTATGTGATGATATATTGCTTGCCAGTAATGATATAGATTTTTTGCATGAAACCAAGAGATTTTTATCAAATAAATTTGAAATGAAAGATCTTGAAAATGTGTCTTTTGTATTATGAATTCAAATACATCGGGATCGCTCTCAATGTATACTTGAATTATCACAAGAGACCTATATAGAAAAAGTGCTTAAGAGATTTGGCATGCAAGGTTTTAAACTAGAAGACACCCCTGTTTTTAAAGGAGACAAATTCAGTGTCAACAATGCCCTAAAAATGACATAGAAGGAAAGAAAATACAAAAATTCCTTCTTCTTCAGCAGTAGAAAGTCTTATGTATGCTCAAGTATAGATATTGCATATATTGTTGGAATGTTGGGCAGATATTTAAGTAATCCGGGA
The DNA here is from genome assembly GCA_033002965.1 of Piper betle. Lineage (NCBI taxonomy): Eukaryota > Viridiplantae > Streptophyta > Magnoliopsida > Piperales > Piperaceae > Piper > Piper betle. Next base: position 6,721 of record JAURVB010011917.1, on the reverse strand, counting down.
TTAGATCACTGGATAGCAGTCAAAAGAGTTATAAGGTAACTTTAGAGAATAAAACATTACATGTTTACATATAGGAAGTTAGATCAACTTGAGATTATTGGGTATTCTGATTTTGATTTTACTAGATGTCAAGATAGTTGTCGATCTACTTCTGGCTATGTTTACCTGTTTGCTGGATGAGCTATTTCTTAGAGAAGTGGTAAGCAGACACTCATAGCTTCTTCCACCATATCAGCTGAATTCATAGCTTGTTATGAGGCATCCAATCATGAAATATGGTTGCTGAATTTTATCACAGGGCTACGCATTGTTGACAATATTGAAAGACCACTTAAGTTATTTTGTGACAATCAATCTGTAGTATCATATTCAAATAACAACATGATTTCATCTAAATCAAAACATATAGAGATCAAGTTCCTTGTTGTGAAAGAAATAATTTAGAGTAATAAAGTTTCAGTAAAATCTTTCTAAGCATATTGGGACAAACTTCATGGTTACGAATCCACTTACTAAAAGTTTACCGCCCAAGGTCTTTCATGAACATGGTGCTCATCTGGATGTTGTATCATTTGATGATATATTATTTTAATGGGAGTTTATTTTGTTGCAGTATTTGGTTTATGTTTCACTCTATTTTGGTGATCTATTTAAGCTAAACTAGTTAAAAATAGACATGTTTAAATCAAATTACATGTAATTTTTATGTTATACATCCATCTTGATCTATATCATTTAATTATATTGATGTATGGGAGCATAGATAGATTTAGTTACGATATATGTAACAAAAGTTGCCTTGATCATATGTTAACATAATTAATGGATAAAATTGTTATTTTGGAATAATAGTATATATTATTTTAGAGCTCATAAGGTAATATACAATTATCTTTATATATATAGTACAGCAATCACTTTGTTCAAAATTCTTCATAATTGAAGAAATAGTGTAAGATAACAACTAAAGTGATGTCGGGGGTTATACACCTACAAAGCAATGCTGGTGGGAAGGTGACATCATGCCTCAAGAGATCAAGATTGGCGGATAAGTAGAAAACAAAAGAACATCAAGCGAGCTCCCCACCTCCAAAATTAGTTGTTATAAGCTTAAGACAGCCCGAATGTCGGTAATGCGGAATCCATTATTTCATAAATGTAGTCCTCATTTTTTTGACTTTCTAAGACAAAGTGTGGTTTGGAGACATCACTCCTCTAAAGGAGAAAGTCACCCTCAAGCATCCTGCCATCATCAACCGTCACTTCCACTTGTTAAGATGTTGTGGAATAACTGTAGTGTTGTTAAGATCAAAGACCATTGCCCCCCGCCCGCTCCTCTTCCTTGCCGCCGCCACCTCGCCACCTTCTCATCTTCCCTTCACCTCACTTGGACTCCATAACCTTACCTTCTCCTCTCCCCTCTTCCTTGCCAAAGTTTTCCCTACGATGATGCATCACATAAGGATTTAATTTACAGAAGTCATGATATGATAATTGCTTATTCTTGTTTGTTTTATTTATTGATTATCAATGATTCGTATATAATTGGCATGTTTAAGTATAATAGTCGCATACCTATTTACATGTTTTAAAATCTATATATCAATGTTACTATCACATAAAAAATAGTAGCTTTGTGAAATGAAAATATTGGATTTTAGGATCAGGGTTGGGGTTATTTTTATTTTGCGTTCATTTCTAATAATTGTGCATCTTATATTGCTAAATGCAAAGTTATTATAATCATAGTTGTAGTCTGCATGTTATAACTTGTATAAAAGATTACATCTTTTAAATTTTTAGCGTCCGGGACAAAAGCAATAGTTTAGAGTTCATTGTATACTTCTACTGGAGAGAGTGGACGTATGTAAATATGATTGATTAGCGTCCAAGTTAATAGTTACTTGGTTTAAATGAGGCGGCCATCTCGCCGGATAGGGAGATTAGTATAGATTCATATAAGATTTAGACTTTGAGAAAAAATGTTGGTAATTAGTTCTATCAAATCTTGTAAATTTACTAGTTATAACTTATAATTTTAGCTCTAATGCAGTATTGCCATCGTAAATTGAGCACGACGACTATGAATGAAAAGGTTTTGGAAGGATAAATCATTAAAGTATTTTTACTTTTAAATTTTTGGTTTTGTTGTGAAAACTACTTTTAAGCATCTTGCTTGTTAATTATGGAAGTCATTTAGGTTTATGTGGGATGAAATTTTCCTTTTTTTAATATATTATTTTTTTCACGAAGTTATTCATTTTCTAGCTTTACAAAGAATATTTATCTTATCGAAGTGGCTGACCTTACCCCAATGAAATATAAAATACTTTAGTAAAAAATTCGAAAATAAATATATAACATTCATGTAAAAAGAGTGTATATATTTAATTGTTAGCAAAAAGCATGATCATATAGGCAACAAATAATAAATCAAAAAATAAATTATTAATTTAAAAATGTGGAATGATTTATTATTATGAGGTAATAATAGGTCTTAAAAAACAGGAATTACATGTCTTTAGTCAAAATTCTTACCAATTTCATATAGTATAGTGAGACTTGTACAAAAATCCTTAAGATCAATATTTGATATTATTGGGCGTAATATTAGTTATGCCCAAATATTAGGAGCATAATATCCCGCCAAATCTCATTTTTTATGTTCTATTAAAGAATGGTTTTGAAGAAGTTTTATATTTTTTATATATAGAAACTGGCATTCATTAAATTAAGAGATAATTTAATATTTTTCTCCCAATACTTTTTAGGTTTGGGATGTAGGCTGTGAACTAAGAATTCAAATTTTGTCTATTTGCAAGGGGATTTAACTAACTTATGAAAACATCTTCAATCTATTTTCACCATGAGCTGGTATGTATCTATTTATATTTCAATTAGTTTTCATAAATATTATTAAATTCGATATCACACGCGACATCTAGCTCAACCCGGATCCATCTAGTTGAACTAATCATTAAGTATTCTCTTTTGTTTTTAACAAATATAATTTATATCGTTTATAAAGCCGGCCGGTATAACTTTTCCTTTATCATTTTATATTTTGCCAATATTTTGCGAAATATATTAGCTGTTTTATACAATTTAATATTTTTTCAACAAATTGGCTCAAAATAATGGAACCGATATATTTAAAAAAGAGGTGATTTTGCGTGAAGGACTCGATCTGAAAATTGAAATGCAAATAAGCTCCAATATGGAGGACCACTTTTGGAGGCCGGAAATGCAAAATGCTCCCAGGAATACAAGGATTCAAACATTGTGGTCACAAGATGAGGAGGTCATTGGAAGGAGATGGAAGGAATGGTAAACGCAGTTTATGCCAAAATCCTGTGCTGCAGCTCTGGCTCTTATCCCTTTGTCGGCCAGACCACTTTGCCTTCACACCAATTAGCTTTTACTTTCTAAAAATCTTCAAATACCCATATTGATGTAACAAGGCTATTTATCAACTTCAATTCAAAAGAAAAAGAAAGATATCAAATTCTACAATTCAAAAGAACCAGAAAAAGGATGATATAAATAAATGTTTACCTAAAATCCTTATGTTTTTTGTATAAAACACATATATTAGGGCTATTAATTGAGCAAGCCAGCTCGAAAACTACTTTCGACTTTATAATCGAATTGGTTTTAAGCTCTATACGAGCTAGTTTCGAACTCATCAAAATTAAACAAGTTAAGTGTCTTCGATCTTGAGTCAAGATTAAACAATATAAAAAATATTCGAGTCGATTTCGAGTATATATATTCAAAACTCGTTCTATTTCGAATTGAGTTTGAATAAACTTTGAACTATTCGGATCAAGTTCGAGCACATGCTATTGGCTCTTACTAAGGAAGGAAGTAGTCTTCGCGAGACTTGATTGTGATCTAGGCAAAGTAATATATACGGTTTTTTTTCCAATCAAAATAATATATACAGTTGATGTTTAGAATTTTCATTGTATTAAATATGGAGTACTTTTCCAAACTTCGATGAAATAAATAGCTTGCTAAAATCGAACCATTTGGATGAATTTTAGCTTAATTGGAATATAAGGTTCATTACATCTAAACAAATGCAACTAGTAAAGCATTACCTATGTTTTCATCGCCAAAGAATAGTAGTATTGCTTATAATATATTAAGAACCATCTAATGCCAACATTATTATCTACTTTAATGAATTATATTGCAGGGTAAACAGAGCAAATTTTCCTCGTTCTTGAGGAAAAGTTAGTAATGAAGTGTTTTTAGAGGAAGACAAATATTGGAGGCCTTCACCACAGTACTTGAATGGGTCTCCATGTCAAATAAAGCATCTATGCCCCGCCAACATATGGCGTTTTTCTAATCTTGAAGAAAAAAATGGTATTTTTTTTATCAATAATTTAGATTTTTCCCCCCTAACATCTCTAAATTAGATGTTTTTGCTTGCCATCAACTTTTCCTCAAGTATCAATGTGTAACAATGAAGTTGCAGGTAACCAAGTGCAGTCGATCAATTGTAGCAACAGCGTTTAACCGGTTTCAAAACAGCTTTCAAGACATGACTGATAATGTTTATGTATATGTGACAGATCAGATGGTTAAAACTTTTGCACTTTTAACGTATACATAAACAGCTTCAAAAACTGCACAATACGAGAAAGAGATGGTCTCACGCCGACCGATCACACGTAATATCATATTTACGGGATAACGCCGACTATTAGTTTAATAATATAAATCCGGTTCATTCGCGAATCCGATCGAAATGTTACTTGTTATCCAATTAAGTTGGTCAACCCGAACCTAACTCGAAATACATCAACTCTTAACAACTTAAGATGGAAGATAAATATCGTTATAGAGATGCAAGGAATCATAACAAAACACTATGTGAATGACATGATAAATAATTTATATTAAAAAATAATCACGATAAAAATTAATACAATTTCTAAAATAAAATAGACAAAATTTCTTCAAAAAATACAACAAGGGGTCACCCTACCAAATTATGTATATATAATAAACAATTTATAACTACTTTCCACACATAACAATTTAGTTAAACAACAACACGAACTTTCTTAAACCATATAATTCCCTCAAAATTGGGTTTTGACTTATTTGTTCATTCTCATTTACATTAAGATTTCAAAATTGGATCTTTACCCTCTTGTCATGTATATTAAATATCCAACCATATTCAATAAAACATATATATTAATATGTCATCATTAAAATTTTTACTACTAAAGCAGATATAATATCATATCTTATTATTATATCTCGCATTTCATCATATTATTCTCAATATAATGACAATATAAACAAAGTACTAAACATTTTATCGTCTAACATATGTGTGCAAAAGACATTACTATCACATCCAACTCCTGATCATCACCCTCATATATAATAAAAGCACGTCATTAACAAGTGTTCCTGATCCAAAATATAACTATATCAAATTGGCCATGACAGTTAACTCTCATGTGAAGAAAAACATTGTTATATCTTCTGCTAAACTCTCTGAAGGGCATCTACTACAAAGCCACCAGATTGGAGACCTAGTCGCATCCAGAACTTACCGAGTCTGTCAATGCCTCTCCACATTTTCTCATATTATTGATCCCTCAAGACTACTATTATATCCTAAGCCCTTTCCGATCTTCCATATATCTCTTGGCCTAAACACGAAGGCCGAGTACTCTTAAATAGTCACCTTCAACTCCCTTTTAACCACATATACGGACGTATCCCTCAGAAATAAAACAACCCTCTCATTAATCTAGAACCTACTATAACTAACACATACACCTATTCATGGTACGTGCGAGTCAATTTCACTATCTTTTGTCTTACTAAAAACTCGGTAAAATTATATATATATAGACATAAAAAGAGATTCGTATAATAGGCTCGAAGGCAACTTATGGTGGATCTTGTTTTCGAAACCAAATTCGAGGGATCTCATCATTGAGGGTTATTAATCACGAAAATTATTCGACTAAATGACCCAAATTAAATAAGATTCGATAAAACATCACTTAATCTATCATATAAATAATAAATTAAATCACACAGAATAGAGCAATAAATGAGGGGATGAGTCCTAAACAGATCTGGTAGAAGCTCCAAGCGAGGTCTTCGCCCTGAAGGTGAGTTCCTACTCCACACCTATACATCAAAACTAAATTCTAACGCCCTGAAAGCTACATCAAAGTGCACCTACTCATCATTAAATCATATGAAAGATATAACATCAATTATATCAAAATCTCAACTTAAAGCATTCAATTATAATTAGCACATTACACAGCATTACATATATCAATTATAAATATGTAACATATAATTCATCAAATCATATTTACACCGTAATATCTAATTAGGTATTCTCTTTATACCGGACAATCCACAACATTAACAAAAATTTGCATTCAAATCATATATTAAATTCATCAAATATTTACCAACCTATTCATCCAATTCATCTTTATGATATTTTATAATAATAAATTATTAATAATCAATCATAACAGTCATTTCAATGTCAGCGATCACTGGATTACGATAAATAAGTTATATCCAATTCTATCGTTTTTATTTCGATAGTCATTGCATCATGCTAATTAATTATAAATTATATCATTAATTTTAAATTAAGTATACCTAATATTGACAGGCGACCTATGGGTGGGCCAGAGTTCAGCAAAGCCACGAGGGT